>MU624230.1:1573214-1700542 GCA_025201745.1 Xylariaceae sp. FL1651
CTTGTGTGGGTTGTCGCGGCCGCGGCCCTTCGCCCGCCCGCCCGCCCCCCCCCCCCCCCCCCCCCCCCCCCCCCCCCCCCCCCCCCCCCCCCCCCCCCCCCCCGGAGAGATGTGAGTCGGCAGGAACAGAAGAAGAAGAGGCTAGGCAAATGGGGAGGATTTGCTAGATGTGAGAGAAGGAAGACGAAAGCACAAAAAAGGCCACACAAACACTGTTCATTTAACATGTGGGAATAGCACGATGAGTTATAAATTCATGATCAGATGATGGCATTTACAACTTCCTACGCATAACCTTTTTCCCAACTTCCCCGACACTCTAAGCTTGATCCCGGGTCCTTGACGGCCCTTCACTCCTGCAAACGTGATGATATCGATCTGTCGTTGGATGACATTGTGTACGTATTAAAAGTGAAAAATAAAGCTACGCTCATCCTCTGCTTATACTTATATTTCATCGGGAATAATAGGTGAGAAATCATCGTTGCAGAACGTACCAATCTATCTAGATTGATGTAGAAACTGATAGTATTCTCGAATGATTGTAGGTAGAATCGTAATGCAGCGCATCGAAATACAAATCAAACGCAAATGATTCGCAGTGGCAAACATCTCAGCTCAGAGATCCTCTATCGATCCGCCACAAGTACCTTGTCTCTTCAGCTAACCCATGAAAAACATCGCAGGTTGCGTGCGTAAAGACAACGCCTGCCAGCGTGCCAATCATTAGACATCACCCTTCATCACCCATCCTTTATATTTACCCGAACGCACACCTTGCCCAGTGTCTGCTGTCAGGCCACAGCTACGATAGCAATATACCACGAAGAGTCTCCCCAAATCTGGTGCCTAGTGCTCAGAATCGTCAGAGTCAGTAGCAGCCTCGTCCTCGGCGTCCAGCATCTTCTCCCGTCTGTCCATCTCCACGGCGGCAGCATGTTCTCGTGCCATACGCCCCCGGACGGAATCAATGAGCGCGGCCTGACTATCGCAAAATACCCTCACGCCGCGTAGAGTCTCGTAAAGAATATTAGCAGCGATGCGCGCCGCGGCACGACCTCTCTCTCCTGCTCTGGGGTCCCTGGCCTCTGGAACATCGCTAACCTCTGCATCTTCTTCGACTTCGGCACCACTGCTGATCTCTTCGTCGTAGTTATTCTTGACACGATTGGTAATCATTGTGTCGTTATCGGCTTGCGTATCATTACCTACTTTGGCGCTGGTATCGCCATCTTCCTCACTGGCCTCCGAGTTACAAGGCACAGCTGGCGCATCATAAATATCTTCGGCCATCTGGAGAGTGCCGTCATCCATGATCTCGTCACTGGAACCTACATAGACTTCCTCGAAGTCATCGGCAGCCTGCAGAACGCCATTGTCTATCACATCGTTAAGCTCCGGCTTGGCCTCCTCAACGCCACCAGCATCGAGCATGGTCTCGTCATTGGGCGTTGCGGTGCAATTTTTACGATGCTGGGCCTTCGCCTCCTCATGCTCAGAATCAGAGTTTATAACGATGGGCTCTTTTCTGGTATTAGCTTCAACAAGTAAAGACACTGGTTCCTCTTGCTGCCGTCGAGGTTTCTTGGCAGCCGGCCCTTCGCCCTTGTTATCCACAACGGCATCACCAGTGGCACGCTGGTCTCTAAGGCGTTTGTGGGAAGTTCTAGATTCTTCGAGCCCTCCCTTATGTTTCCTGTTTTCGTTCGGGCCAATGCTACTTCCTCTGTCGCCATCCCCGAAGGCAGAGACAGGGCGCCCCTTCACAAGACCTATCGGCTTGCCTCCGCTCTGTAATGCAAACGTTGGTAAGCCTCAAGCACCAACCAGCGAGAAGTAGTCGTGAGGGTCCAAAGGCGATTTGGGTGTTGAGGGGAAGAGGAGGAGCGGCTTGACACTTACAGGTGGCTGGTACTGGAATCGATCGGGACCTGTGGTGCCTACCTTCGTAATACGCTCATCCCACGAGATACCTGTTTTCTGTTGGAAAAACTTCTTGAATGCCCCGAAGCCCTTTTCGAAGACCACAGGGGCCTCGAATGGACGCCAGTATACTGGCTTACCCCTAGGCTTGTTGAAATATTTGGCTGTGCAGTGGTAGAGGTGGGGCTTAGCGACGGACTCCCAGAGCTGTCATCAAAGTGTTAGCTGGGGTACCATTGTCTGAGAGAGGTAGATAAGGCGTAAGGGGGCTTTACAGCTACGATGTATTTTTGGCCGATGTTGCCGCTCTTTTCGTCGTTACGGGTGAGCACCAGCTCATACTCAAAGTACGTGCTATCGCGGTAGATATTGTAAAATCCTTCTCAATTGATTAGCACAAGTACATCCAATTGTAACATTCGAGTATCGGCACAAGGCTTACGAGAGTCAACGTAGTACTCTGCGAGCTCTGATTCCTTTACGTTCTTCTGAAATTTTCTTTTCTCACTATTCTCATGCCTCACTTGCTTGTCGAGCTGGTACTCCTTCGTCTTCAAGCACTTCTTCTTGTTGATTGAGTCCTCGAGCCAGTCACGAGTAACGATCTTGGTGTCCCTGTTTTGGAGTGCTGCTTTGACTGGAGCGGTCTTCTGCTTAAAATTGTCCTGCGTGCACAGAAGGTGCGTGACGCTGGCATCGACAGTGGAAGAGAACGTCCCACCCCAGACACTGACCCAGCCCTTCACCTTGTCCTCCTTCCAATGTTCGTGGCCAAGCTCACCTGCGATTGCAACCACGCAGTCTTTGAAGATTGGCTTTTCCCTACGTATGGAAGGCATTGCATCGCAAGGTAGCAATGTCAATATTGTCTAGCTCGAAGAACGTATGGTAGTATGTAGTACGGAAATGACGGCCAAGTAAGAATCGGTCGAGTGTTAGGCTGCGTGATCTAAGTGCTGCGGACGAACTTTGAGGCACGGCAGGTTGACACCAGTTGACGGGGTTAGAGATGTCACTACACCTCGATAATTGTGTAGAATAAGTACTGCGTTCAAGATCTGAGCATGGTAAGAAAGCACTGAGATTAGTAGAGAATACTAGGTACAGATAGGAAGGATCTTCCCTGAAATTATGAATATCAAAGTATTCATATGAAATTATTTTGTAGTAATAATTTGTGGGTTGGACTATAGTAGACCACAAGACACTCATGCATATGAGGTTCATAGAATATAATACCGGGTCTGTTGTTCATAGTAAAGCCTCGTGTTAGAGACGACAGTACTTTGTTTCGCTCCAGCTCAAGCAGAGACTTATATAGGAAAGAGTTGATTCGCAGATCGAGAGAAGGCCGTGATAGAGAATGATCCCGACGAAAGGATGCGAAGGGAGTTGTCCCTTGTACTTTGAGGCGCTGATCCGAATGTGATAAATTGAATTATCAAAAGGAAGGAGTCACTACCCGAGTCGACACATACAAACCTCCCTTCTGTATGATTTCCATCAAATGGAATTTGTTATATATGCGAATTAAGGAATTTGTATCATATGCGATAACTATCGTGAACGGGAAAAGGAAGCTTGTTAGAAAGGGTCGTTTGTAGGCGAGGTGCCTGATGGCTGTGGAATTGATGGAAGGGAAAATGTGCTGTGCCGTGCCAAGTATTTAGGGTCTAGTCGAAGTTTCCCACAAACGTGCCACTTTATTGATCACAAGATTTTTACGTGTAGGACGGAAATCATAGTAGCCTTGTGGAGATTCTGATGTCGATGATATCACATTTGAAAGAGGAAATAGTTAAGGAATAAACTGTCTTGATCATGGGTATCAACTAAAAAGGTGCTGACAAGACTCTGCGTCTACCTTCCCAAACACATGCTAATAATGATTCTATCATACGTGCTGTCATAAAAACGACGCCATCATTACCGGGACGGCAATATCGTTATATTCGTGACACCTGTGCTGCTGTCCATTGAGCCTCCAGCCTTAGAAAAAGGTGCTTTTCTTCTTGTGAACCTTGCCGTCTCCGCTCCCGCCTCTTCGCCGTCCCGGCCGAGATTGAGGCTGAGGGGGCATACCCGGGCCCACAGTTGGACCAGCAAACCAACTACCATGTGCGCCTCCAGGTGGTCTTGGTCCAGCACTGAGCGGTCTTGGAGGCAGAGCTGGAGTCTGTAAATGTAGTACAGGACGGTTTGGATCAACGTTGTTGCTTGGATATGGACCTGATCGTGGAGGTAAGTTTGGTTTTGGACCGTAGTTTTGGCCTTCCATTCCAAATTCTCTCCTTAACCTTTCGGTCTCTCTTGCTACTTCAGCCTCCTGTTTTCTTCGCTCCCTCTCCTCATCTTCTAGCATTTTCTTGATTCGTTTTTGCTCGGCTTTATCCCTCTTTTCCCGCTCGCGCTCCTCTTGCTGCGCAATAGCCTGTAGTCGCTTAGCTTCGAGATTTTGCGGAGAGTTGGATTGCTGTGTGACGGGCGAAATTGTCTTTCCAGCCGCGCTATTGCCTATAGCTGGAGTCATGGCGTAAGGGTCAGGCCGTGGAGATCCTGAGCTGTTTGGCATGGGTCTCGAGTTCTTGCGCTTATTTGGTGGTGCGCCATTCAAGTTGAACGAGTCTCGACTCGGCGTTAGGTAGATCTCGCGAATGACCTCTGCACCTAGAAGTAGGACGACCTCCAAACCTTTCCGGTCTTCCACTTCTACTCTCTGCAAATTGGGTTCATATATCGTGACGGCTGGCTCTCTCCTATGCTTGAAGAAGGCCACAGTAATGTCGGGCTCCTTGTTTTTCTTGCCACCTACAGACCGACCGGTCATATAGCAGGTCATATCCTTAGAAAACTTGCTCTCGCGCTTCCACTTGAACATGATTTTGGGTGTAAGGTTGTTTGTGACAGGATCATTCTGTTGGCGATCGACTTGAGACGCGGATGGCATACGGAACGTCCGCTGTGGCATCTCAAACTCGAAAGACTCTTTGCCCGTCCATGTACTTTTCTCTCCTCTGACGGCAACTTGCTGATCTGGATTATACAGCTGCACTGTAAAGCCTTCAGGTATTATGGGCACAGGAGCTGGGGGAGCTCCGTTCTGTGCACGGATTTCAGCAGCCGAGAGAGTAGGCTGCTGGAAGTCAGGTTCGATCAAGACTTCAGCAAAAATGACGCCTTGGGTAGAAGCGTCACCTAGTGCTATAGCATATTTGTTCTTGGCTTGGGGGAGAGTTGGATCCAGCCTTTGGAGGGAGTATTCAGCTGACGGTTCAGAGCCGTTCTGAGTAAAATAGAGAATAGTAGACAGAGGGTTATTAGATGACTGCCTAAAGTAGAACGTGGGCAGATTTTCGTCAAGCATCTTGACGGCATCTACAGGTTACCGTAACCCAAACTACAGAGAGAAATATGAGGTTGTAGTCGGAAATCAAGGCTGATTAGAAAGTGGACATGCGGCCTATTTTGTATACCCCAGCTGACGAAGTTGGATGACGAAGAACGACCCTTCGTAGGTGAGGCTCAGGCCGAAAATAACAACAAACCGCCCTAATTAGAACCCGCAATCTGATACGCAGGGGACGGGGGGGATGCAGATCTCGGATTCAGGGACTAGCCGCGTCCGCAAAGCCACTACGGTTGGTCGAGCTGCTTTCAAGGGCTTTTCAACCAAAAGAATAGGTACAAGTAGATTGGTGGTACTATAGGTACGATGCAGAAGAAACAAGGGACGGTCGCGATACGTGTTAGGCAGAACACTTGTGGCTCTAGACAATGGAGGAGGAGACGGATCGATCAGCTGGCGTAATGCGGGCTGGGCAAGTCTCACTAATTACATGTATAGCATGGCATTAAGGTATGCGTGAGGTAGACATGCCCAGCTTCTGCCCAGCTTCTGCCCAGTGCAGCGCCACTCACACTGGCGTGGATGCTTGCTGGAGCTTGGGGCGGTGCAAAGCTTGTACACTATCTAAAGTTCACTAAGATTACCTATGTACCTATTGGGCCTCCTGTTCCAACTATAGTTAGGCACTAACCTTAGACTACAGTACTACAGTATAGCAAGCCTAGCCTTCTATACCGTGCGGAGTATACCCACGAGGCCCAGCAACGCTTCGAGTAGCTGCATCAGCTAACGCGCGTATCAGCCCTCTCTTATCAAGTTTACCCTCAAGTTCCTAGTACTATGTCTCTTTCTGGACGAATCACAATTCATCTATTCATAATTACCGTTAACAAGAAGACGTAATATGCGCTATTCGACGAAAACGAAGTTCTTATAACTTTTGGTCACAACATCTCCACTCCTGGAATTCAATTATTGCCGATTCTCGTTTCAGACTTGCATAGCTACTCGTTAGAGCTGCTTAGTACCACGAATATGTAAGGCAGTAACAAATACATATTCACAGCTCAGCCCTTCAACTCACTACGAAGACAAGGCTACTGCAGAAACGATCCCTTAGAATCCCTCGTTGAGAAACGTGGGCATGGAAGTAATAAGCTGTGCTATGTCTCTCCTTAAAGCTACCTGACTCATTAAGCGGCACACGCAAACACTTCGGACAGCTACTTCTAATATTGTAAACAAGAGCACACAATAGATAAGATCTGCTCGCTCTATATTACAACCGCTAAGCGAAAATGATAGGTAAGCTGTGGTACGTATGAGTCGAGTCAGTCTCCAAACTTCTCTAATATATACCGTTTAGGTCCGAATCAGTACTACGCTGCTAGGTTTGCTGTCAAGGTTTGCAGCAAAAATTTGTCGTATCAGCCGCCGAATTTAATATTTCCTAAGGCCTATAAACGTTATCCTTAATGTAGGACTTGTAGTAAGTCTAGTTAAGAGCCAGACAACACTGGCAAAGGAGTATCGTAAACGGGCCAGTTCAGGTTAATAGATGAGCCACCTGTGCCAAAACAGATGCTTGTTTTCATTAGAAAGACAGATTCGGCAAGATGGGCTCTCCATGACCTGATCATAGGGCTAAAGTTGGGGGTCTCTGGGAAGTTTTTAAGGGTTGGCCCTGCTTCTGCGCTGCTCCTCAGCTGATGCAAGCATTGTGACATATGGCGTGCGACACCTCAACCGCCCAAAAAGTGAAACATCAACATCGATGCTCCCACGGATAATAACTGGTTTTGTCAGCAAGTGCTATGGCCTCACATGGCGCAATCCATCGTCAGCAGCTCCCTACGGTGGAAAGCACAAGGAGACTTCAAATATTCGCTAGTCGAGATCAAAACGTCTTAGATTGCAATGAACCCCCAGAGAGCGGCGTGTGTATAGGTACCTGGCCTAGAAGCATTATAGAAACATCACAGCAGAAGTCTAGACGGATGCTTCGGGCTCGAGTTCACACTTGTGCGTCTGTATCGTCAACATGGCCGGCAGCTCACCAGAAGAGGAGCGACCGCTGCTCACGGCAGAGTCACCAACGTCCCTCCCCCCAGGCCCACGGACGCCAGATGAGAGCGGACGAGCACCACGTCCGGAACACGGACGTCTCGAAGACGACGTGCTGCCCGAGGAATCGGTCCTGGGGCGCAACATCAACTGGAAGAGCGCGTACATCATCGCCATCAGCCGCGTGATCGGCAGCGGCATCTTCGCCGTGCCGGGCGTGATCCTGAAGTCGGCCGGCAGCGTGGGGCTGTCCCTGGCGCTCTGGGTGGCGGGCGCCGTCGTCGTCGCCGCCGGCCTCGCCGTCAGCCTCGAGTACGGGTGCATGCTGCCGCGCTCGGGCGGCGACAAGGTCTACCTCGAGTTCACGTACACGCGCCCGCGGTTCCTCGCCTCGACGCTCGTCGCCGTCCAGGCCGTCCTGCTCGGCTTCACCGCCAGCAACTGCATCATCTTCAGCCAGTACGTGTTCTTCGCCTTCGACACCGAGCCCGCCGACGCCTGGCGCAAGGGGCTCGCCGTCGCCCTGCTAACGCTCATCACCGTGATCCACGGGGTGTGGTACCGCGCCGGCATACGCATCCAGAACGTCCTCGGCTGGATCAAGGTCGGGCTGGTGCTCTTCATGGTCTTCTCGGCCCTATACGTCGTCATGTTCCGGCCGAAGGACAACTTCGCGGAGGAGCCGACGGCGTCATATGGACCTGAGGGCTGGGACGGTTTGTGGGAAGGAAGTGACTGGAGCTTCGGGACTATCGCTACGTCACTCTTTAAAGTCTTCTACTCCTACGCTGGACTCACCAACCTGAATAATGTCCTGAACGAGGTGAAAGATCCTGTCAGGACGCTGAAGACGGTTTCCGTATCGGCCCTGGTCACGGCTTGCTTTCTTTACCTGTTGGCGAACCTTGCATACTTTGCCGTGGTGCCTGTTGAGGAGATCAAGCAGAGCGGTCAGCTCATCGCGGCGCTTTTCTTCGAACGCGTGTTCGGCCAGAACGTAGGCAGGAGATTTCTGCCTCTGGCCGTGGCGCTGTCGGCGGCTGGCAATGTCATGGTAGTTACCTTTGCTCTCGTAAGTGTCTCTATGAAGCTTTGCCCATACTGTCACCGTAATCTTAACTGGGCGTGAGCATAGGCACGGCTCAACCAGGAGATCGCAAGGGCCGGCTTCCTCCCGTTCTCGAGGTATCTCTCGTCTTCGAAGCCATTCAACGCACCCATGGGTGGTCTTATCGTGCACTATATCCCGTCCCTGCTCGTGATTGTCCTCCCGCCCACGAACGAAGTCTACTCCTTCATACTCGAGGTTGAGGGATATCCGGGAACAATCTACGGTCTCGCCGTCACCATCGGCTTGGTCTGGTTGCGATACAAGCGGCCCGATCTCAAGCGGCCCTTCAAGGCCTGGATGCCGGCCGTCATCTTCAGGGGTTTGCTTTCCTTTGCGCTCCTGGCCGCACCTTTCTTCCCGCCTTCGAATCCTAACCCTAATGGGTTGTGGTACGCTACCTATGCCGTGGTTGGGGTGGGCGTGTAAGTCAAGCATCTCTCTCAGTATAATCCTAATACCCGCCTAGTAGCGCGACTAGAGCCCTTCTTATTTAGTCTTCAATAACTGACACAGTTCGTGGCAGGATTGTTTTCGGCATTCTTTATTGGTTGGTCTGGACGGTCATACTACCACGATTAGGAGGTTATAGACTAGAGGAGAAGGAAGACATCCTAGACGATGGGACTGCCATCACTGTATTATCACGAGTACCAAAGGCCGAGGAATACATGCCATAGGAGCAATTTCGCATAAAGAAATCGACTATGTTTCTCGAGCGCCATAATATAAATTCACGGATTGTTGACAACTATGAGATGTGATGATAGCTCTGGGCTCAAGGCTTAGATATTAATGAAAGGGATACGGACGGGTTGGATAGATTGTAAATATATTAAAACTGGGTGATGTGCACTACCTCGTATATCTAGCTATTCCAAATTGAATAAAGACATTTTGTTAGCATTTAGCATTAGACTGTTCTTGCCAATGCTGCAAATTGAAGAGCTCGGCGACGATCTCTTGAACGATACGGCAAACTCCATTCAAAACAGTTTATGATTAGTGATGAAGAGGAATATATGCGGTAGCAATGGAGGAAAAAGTAGCAGAATTATTTAAATAAGATGGCTCATCCTTAAGATGTATGTACAATTGCTTGGTGTGTTGGATGGCTTGTGCTTAAATGAAAGTAGTATGCGACAACGCCAACTTGACTTCAATAATTATAGCCTTGCAGTCAACAGGTAAACCCGATACTACCGATAAACAGTTTGCTGTGTAACGTTCACCTGTCCGGGTATCGCCGGTATCACCGGTACTTCTCCGCGCTCCTTGGCCCTGGAGCTTGCCCTTTTCACGCGCCCTTTCTGCTGATCTACCCAGCTATTGATCGAGCGGAACCGAGCTGGGCGATCTTCGCTCGTCGTAGTATAGACTGTATCCCTCCTCTCCTCGTGCTCACCTTTGTTTATCCAGGAGAATTTGGAGACATTGGTGCTCAGCGTCTGTGCCCCTGGTGGTTTGGGCATCATATTGGGTGGCGGCATGATAATATCGCCATCACCAAAACCTGAAGATAAAGACGAAAGTTCGCTCGCTCGATACACGCGCCGTTGCGCAGGGTTGTATGCATCGGACGGTTGACGGGCAAGTTCTGACTGGTTATAATACGGGTCAGGCATTCGTGACCGCAAGGTTGAATTCATATCGCTTCTGTCAAGCGTGTGTTGACCCAGAATATCAGCCAGCGGTGGTTGCCCGTCAGAGATTTGCCGCAATGCCGTTTCATTTCGAATATTCACTGTAGATGAGTCTGTCATGCTCCCTGATTCCAGGGGATATGATTTCTCCTGATTGTAAAACCCGGCGTCTTCCATTGGATTCAAGTTGCTGGCATCATAGATTGGTGGTGGCTCCGTTGACATGTGCGGCCTATCGGCGACCTGAACACCATTCATCGCTCTTCTTCGCCGCCAAGGGAGCTTTTTGGAAAGCCAATTGCCGCTGCTACCATTGTGGCCTGATTGTTTTGATTTTTTCATGCTTCTGTAGACTAACCATCCAATGAAGCAGAGCACAATAAAAGCGCCTATAAAACTATGAGCTTCCTCAACTAATCCTATAGTTTCCCTGGGATGAAAGCTTACCTATAGCGCCCGCACCAATAAGGAGCCGTTCTGCTGTAGGATCTAGTCCTGATCGATTTCTATCCTTATTTCTGTCGAAACCCCCGTGTCCATTATGTTGGTTATTACTATTATCCGGAGATCCCCTGAAACCTCTAGTAGTTGTTGTCGGTACTGAAAGGAGACTGGTGCTCGTCAGCGTAGGTAATGGCGTTACGGAATCGAAAAGAGCAGTTGCAGTTGGTGATGTCAGACTAGAAGCTGACACCTCTCCGGGGATCGATGAGTCTAGCCCAGCACTGGTAGTTGTCGTAAGAGAGACAGTTGGCAGCCCAGTAGAGAATGTGATCGAAGTTATAGGCGTCTGTGAACTGTGAGTATCCATGTGAACCAACAAGTGTTCGTAAGACATACCGTAGTAGAAGTAGAGATACTACTGTCTTGCGTTGCGGAAGGTAATATTGTGTCAGATGGCGGAATCGCAGTGGCCGATGTCGGGACAGGTAAATCGACTGTTGAGGTGGTGGCTATGGTTGACGAAGATACTGATTGGGGTGGTAATGAAGCAGAATTGCTATCCGAGCTTGGATTTGAACCATCATGATTGCCTCCAAACCGATTGTGTCCACCACCATTATTATCTCCATTATCACCATTGCCGCTGCCGTGTCTATTTCCATTACCGTCTCCATTATCATTCCCTCTACCACCTCCTCCGCCTCCTCCGCCTCCGTTATTGTCTTCTTCCTCTCCATCTGTGTCCTGGTGGGCACTGGTAGCAAAACCACCTTTGCCGCGTTGGAATCTATCGCTCCTCGAGCCGCCCCTGCTATTACGTTGATTGTTGTCATCGTCGTCGTCATCATCATCGTTATTGTTACTGTTGTTTCCGAACCTTCTTCTTTCTAAAGTGAAACGAATCTCCGACTTCTCGGCATCTGGTGAGATGTTTTCATCACTATCGTTGCCGTTGTCATCTCCATCGTCCGAGCTCTCTCGTATGAGTAATTTTGGCCGTGTAGCTGTGTTTGGTGACCTCCTACGTAGCCGAATATACTGGGAACGTCGCTCCTCGTTAAATAGCGGCGGCATGTTTTCGTCCGACCTTCTCCTCTCAATTGTGCGCTACTATGCCTCGCACGCAAGCGCCCAGTTTCTGGCAGATAACATAGCACTGATCCAAAACTCCGTGGGAAAGGAGATATTAGGGGCGACCAGATTGTATCTGGCCCGATCTACAAGAGCAAAGTCAGAAATAAGTAGAAGAGAAAAAAACACATATAAGAACCCAGCCTTGAAGTTGAGATATTAGAGAGGACCTGCCCCGAGAAAGTGAAAGAAAAGGGAAAGGAAGAGAAGATCAAATATGAGAAGCTCGAATGGAATGAGTTGCGAAGTGAGAAAGTAGAGTAGATTTGCAGGAAAATTAAGTCTTGTTTGGCGATCTGAAAGCACAAACTTTAGCCCATGCGACGTACTCAACCGATGAAAAGGTAGGGGTCTATCGATATTCCTGGGGGTTACATCCGTAGGTAGGCTGTTGCAGAATCTAGATATTGAGCGGTCCCTGTCGGTGTTCCGCAAGAACAGAGACTATGGCATTTCTCACGGTCGCGCTAGGATATAGTAGGTGGTTAGGGTTCGACGCCCAGAGCCTTTTCACAAGAGATAAACAGCCATATTTACTGGCTGACATCTCGTATAGCAAGATAAAGTCTCCCGTAAGAGATCTCTATCACGGTCCAAGCTGTCGCACCGCATGTTTTGACGGGAGACCTACCGTCGAACTCCGCCATTAAGCAGCCACATGGGTAGTCAAGTAGGTAGGTAGGGGGATGATGCGTGTAGAGAACCACAGTGCAACTGACGCGATTCCAGAGACGTCTGAGCAGCTCGCATTGGCCGGATCTCACTGATCGGATTACGAGCAGAGAAGTGCTATTGGCTGGTCATCCTTGTTTCGAGCGTGCGAGGAGACAGTAGATTCTACGTACCGTGAAGGCGTTGTTGAGACTTGTTGGAAGGGAGTGGTTTGCATTGACTTGAGGCTCTGACTGTGACAGAACAGTCTGGGGTAGCTTGTCTCAGCAGGGGTAGGGGCGACAAAGCCAGGGTTTCAACCAGGGGTCCTTGGCCATGACATCTGGCCATGGCCATCAACTTGTAACAAATGAGGGCCAGTGGATGAAAGTCTGCAGTGGACGGGGACATGCTAAATGACTGAAGAACCTCATCTGGATCAAGCACGTCCTACGAACACAAGCCAAAGGAGGCGCGGACGTAGTGTAGATGGTACTGCGCCAGTGTCTCTGGGTGATTCGAGATTGAACAGGGGCCTCTAGAGGATGTTCGCCACTTTGTTGCTGGCGAGCCAGGTTTCGACAATACGGCACCACTAGGCCCAGAGACCCACACTGAACACTGCGAAGGGTTGCAGCAGATCGTCACACAATAGCGGCAAGCCAGGCTCGCTAGCTACCATACTTGCCGTGGTAGACTAGCTCGACGAAGTAGATTCGCTGTAAGTAGGAGCTCAAGCGCTAGTGTCACTCAGCTGTTTCCAAAAGCCCTATTTTGTGGCTTAGCCCAGCCTTACACGGACGTGGACCTGTACCTTATGCACGACGTACCTAGCGTAAGATGGGGAGTCAGATGCACTGCAAGTACCCAGGCTAAGGTACGGTATAGCCATTATTGTGGCGTACCTAATGGTTTGAGTCTCGGTAGGTAATACCATAGCCAACGGCAAGCCCCAAAATCAGTGCGTGAGAAAGGTAGCAAATACCAGCCACAGTGGGGTGGGTATAATCTAGAGCTACCTTAACCCGCTATCATCGGAGCAGGCCGACGAAGCCCCATTAACTCGCTACACAGCATCATGATATACCGAGCCTATCTTTTACCCATTAGGCGGACACTCTTGTTTCGCATAGGGTCGACTTCTCTGATATAACCAATATCTCCGAGCCAATCGTGGAAGTTCAAACATGCCAATACAGGTGTCTTTGTTGGCCGAAAAAGATATCCCCGGTGCCGTCGCTGCGATCCAGTAAGTCCTAATTCTTCTTTTTGTATCGAGTATGCTGCGTACATACACATGGTAAGACTCACCTCCAGTCCCTCCAATGACACGGATAGGCAACGCATTCGCTTCGTCGTACACGCTCAGGGGACCAAATATGCACAATAGGATACGACGGCGTCTATGCATCACGCTGTGTGACTCGTCAGATCTCTTACGGCTCATGCTAATCTCGCCCCTCCGTTCCTAGAGAGGCTTTCGCTGATGACCCCTACAACAACTGGGTGTTCGATAAGTCCAAGGTAGATAACCAAGCTTCTCCATACTTTTCTTTTTTACTTGATCACTCGCTCCGAATCGCCAAGCTCTTGTTGAGCAAGGTTTTTGCCCCTTCGCCCGGCTGCTCGGCAGGCTTTGCAGACCAACAACCAAGAGGCATGATCGACGACATGCCTAGTTTCAAGGATTCAGGTGCGGTTGTGTGTACCGTGATCCTACGCCGACTTGGCCCCCACAGGCCAGCGCTCTCGTGTATGTCGGCACATACATGACCCCCAATTGTATTGCACTGAGGGCCAACCCTTAAGTCGTTACGCATATTCATCGTCGAGTCTGATACTGCCTGAATAATAACAAGGCAGTCTCTCACTAATGATTCCATCAGTTTGACCCCCAACGCAATGCCGCATCTTTAGGTATACGCTGTCAGTGGGGAATGCGCAATGGTAGTGAGTAATGTCATAAGTCAAAATTTCCTTTCTGGTAGCTTGTAGAGCGAAAAACCCCTGTTTGGGCTAGTTTTTTGACTCAGGAGCACGCATGCCTCGGAAACCTTTAAGGAATCTTAGCTCAAACTAATTCTTGACTCTTTTTGTTGCAGTCTTTCACGTTGCCAAAGAAGAAGGCAGCGATGAAGTTCTAGGTGTCGCTTGCTGGTTGAGGCCGCAGCAGGCGGGTCAGTCTGCCACTTGGTATGACTGGTTTGAGAGTTGGCGTTTGTGGTTTAACCAAGTCGGCATGAATTTCTGGTATGGGCGTGGGGGTCTCAACGTCAAGGTACGCCGATCAATTACGAAGAATCACGCCCGGGGAATCCACTCAAAATCTCCTAATTTCTCAAACCCATCTTTTCCGGTTGGACGTATCTCCTCTTGCCCCAGAGTTAATCTTGAATTCGGAATGAAGATCAAAAAATGAACTGCTGGGCCAGGGCCACGAGATGTAGTGCCCGGATTGACGGGACATCAGTCACTAGCGTGATGTTTCAGTGAATGTATCAATTACACGATCTGAACCAAACTCCAGCCCGATGATTCCACACTTTCTCTCCGACGTCAAGTTTCTACACTAATCCACGACCTCGCTAACACGGCTTTCTTAAGCGCTATTGGATCTGGAAAGCGGCGCAGGCGAAAGCACAATCAGCCGTGTGGACTGATCCTCGGGGATACTACTTTCTGAACGTGAGCTGATTTCTCGCTTAATTATAAGGCTTATTCAACGCCGCTGATCCCTAATTCAGATCATGGTCGTAGTGCCAAAAGCTCAAGGCCAAGGTATCGGCCGTCTGATGATGAGAGCAGTGACAGATCAGGCGGATGCTGAGAACATGAACTGCTACCTCGAGTCAAGTCGCGACGTTCCAAATAGTAAGCAATTATCGGTGTTCTCCCAGCCCTTTACAGCATATTTCGGAATGTCTATTTATTTGTTTGCGAGATTGCTTGCCTGGAATGAAACCGATTGCGCCAAAAGACATTACATTGTTGTATTAATGAAGCAGAAGCTGACCCCAAGAGTTGTAGTACAGATATATGGGCGCTTCGGGTTCAAGTTTGCGAAGGAACTTGAATGCGATGACGATGGTACCGCTATCAAGCTATTCGCAATGGTGAGGGAGCCGAATACCGGGCCTCACATAAGCTAACGAAGTACAAATTCCCCTTTGTTAAAGTCTCACCATTACGAGGTTGTCATGGAAGATTGATCCATGGGGAATAAATAACTATCCCGTGCTTCATGAGCTCGGCTGCGTATTTCTCCGATTGATGTGTTTGCGGCGATCAACCATCCACGCACAACTGTGGGATGATGGCATGGTGGTTGTGTCTTTAGTGCATCCATTGATAAAGCTACACGTCATTCTTAACTACCTTAGTCGCTCTACGATACCCGTAGATAATTGATCTTAGCATGGCACTATTCAAACATTCAAGTATACAAGAATCAAGGAGCAGTGAGAGAACGATTATGTCCAAAGGCCCTAGCCTTTCCTGGATATCTAATGCACTATATGTGTGCTATCTTACTATAAAAAATGAAGCTCGTTTGATCTCCGGCTGATATAGCTCCGTCATCTTCCCAGCCTTGGGACGAGTTAGTCCTAACACTTGGTGAGCTAAAGGTAACACTCAAACTGGATGATTTCGAAGCAATGTTCTTAAAAGGACACCTAATTGTTGCTACCCAGACAGCAAATGAAGATAAACTAGAAACTTATTATCTACCTTTTTTCTGCCGTAAACATTTTTTCAAACTTTCATGTTATAAGTTAGAACACACTATCGAGGTGAGTAACATAGGATGAAATAAGCTATCATATAAGCCGATCAGGCACACGTATAAGCTCAATAGCTACACACGGTCTGGGACAGTTTCGTCGCTTCGTAGGCCGACAAGAAAGAACGGGCAGATGTACTTACCTACTTTCAAGTAGAGCTTAACAGGGCATTTAGTAGCTACGGCTAGGCATAGCTCTGCCCATCGCCGCTCGATATTTCCAGCTGTATACAACCTACTTCGTGGCCTAATTCTAATATCTTCATCGACGTCATGACTGGGGGTTATGTACTAGCTCACCTTCCCCACAGGATCTGTCATGCCAGTTCATGCGGATTTCGGCTACAAGGTTGGTGTAACACAAGTCCGCACTCGTCGCTGTCGTCGTAATATCTGCAACCCTTATAAGCAGGCATAGTTCGTTAGCACCCATACTGTAGCATAGTCACCTTTCCACGTTGCGAAACGCTAGCCTCAACAACAACTCTATGTGACCTTACTTTATATCATGTTGATATGACAACCAGAGTCACATCAGGAACCATGAAGGAGCAATATGCCAGAAGATTAATATCTAAGGGGCTATATTAATATTGATACAACATAGGAAATGCAAAACAACAGAAACTATCCATCCGCCAGCATTACCAGCTTGCATGACCGCAATGGTAAAGCATCATGACCCAAGTTCCCTTTCTATGTTTGGCAGCGCCTGTGTCCTCTATTGAATAGTGTGTACATATATATGTCTTTCTTTTGTCAAAGCCTGGCGACCCGTCTTTCTCTTATGGGGAGGTCTGGCTTTGGTTCCATCCAAACTCCACAAACCCTAGGCGACTGCTAACTGCTTTGTTGCCTTGCCTAATAGTCTGGGAGGTAAAAGTTACTGCTTTATTATCATAACTTGGCAGGATGATCCGCAATGCAGGTTTCAGCACATCTACTCTCGGGAGACATCACGGCCGTAAACCTTGGCCTTGATCCAATCAAGAGCCACAAGAACACGGTTGCGCGCTAGGTTTGTTAGTATACTCTCATAATCTGCGAATTGGGATAGACTCACTGCTGAAACACATGCTCAAGTAGGCGCTCCGCCAGAAGAGGTAGGTCAGCTTACCACCCGAAGCAACATTGCCGTTCAACCAGGCAACGTCGGCAACAGCCTTCTCGCTACCGATGTACGCTAAACTACCCTGGTGTGAGTAATGGAAAGGTTTGATGTCCTTGACACGGCGGAGTTGCTTCTCCAGGTTCTCAATCTCCGCTGTAATCTCAGCTACATTCCCAGGCTTGAGGTTCAGGCTCGAGCTAAGCTCCATAATCCTAGATTCCAACGCCTCCGTCTTGGCCATGTTGTTAAACAAGCGTGCTAAAAAGTTGCCCTCCTGCGATGCGACTTGTGCTGTAGGTGCATATCCAGCAACAGCGCAGTCGCCAACAGCCCAGATATCACGTGCGCCCTGAACCACAAGATATTCGTTCACAGCCAGGCCTCGTCTCGAATCCTTCTGGGCTGGAATTTGAGACATGAGATCTTTAACAAGCGGGCGAAGTGCGTTACCGGTAGCCCAGACTAGAAGGCCGTAAGGAATTGTTATCATAGATTTACTGCCATCGGGATTAGTAACCTCGGCCTCGACTGTCTTGTCTGTAACCTTCTTGACCATGGTCTTCGTCTTAATCTCGATGTGTTCCTCTTTGAAAGTGCTTTCGGTGTAATCAATAAGCTGCTTCGAGAACATGGGTAGAACAGTAGGTAAAGCTTCAATCAGAGTAACCTTGAAACGCGGCGAGATGTCGGGAATCAGCTTCTTGATATCGTCGTCGAAGAAGTCGCGCAGTTCACCGGCAAATTCGACACCGGTGGGACCACCACCGACAACAACCATGTGAAGCAGACGGTCGATTTCAGACGGGTCCTGGTCTTTGAAGGCAGCCGTTTCCACGCAGTCCATGATCCTTGTTCGAATAGCTTGGGCATCACGAATCTCCTTCAAGAAGCAGCTGTGCTCGCGAACACCAGGAATGCCGAATGTAGCATTCTCAGCACCTACGCCAATGACGAGCATATCATATGGAACCTCGGTCTCGCTGACAGTTCCCTTGACGTCACTGCTGTCAGTAATCTTGATAACCTTTTTCTCATAGTCAATCTTGGTAGCCTCGGCTTCGTAGAACTTGACAGCAGCTTTCTTGTGGCGGAGGATTTGGCGGACGGGTTCCATGATGGAGCGGTGTTCGATATTTCCGGTAGTACATGACGGCAGTAGAGGCGTGAAGAGGAAGTAGTTTCGGGGCGAGATAACAACGACGTTGTAATTAGCAGTATCGAGCTTCTTGAGGAGGGCGACGGAGCCCCAGCCGGTTCCTAGAATAGGGGACGCCATATTAATCAAGCAGGCCTCAAGACAAGCCATTGGCAGCAGGAACTCACCGAGAACAACTAATGTTTTCTTGTCGGGATCAGGAATGAACTGCTCGTCTGGATGGCGATCTTGGTAGCCATCGTAGATGACTGCGCCGACGGCAGCAAGAAGGGATAAGTATGTCGCGCGCCACATCCATCGGAACGTAGTCCGGATTTTACCCGACTTCTTCTTGGGAGATGGCACAACATCAGCATAGGTTCTCGCAAATTGGCGGGATGCCGGACGCAAGGCGCTCGCAATTATGGCAGACGATGCGAGGTTTGGTCGCTTGGCAAACGACGACGCCGTGGTCCCAAAGTTGGCATGTGAGCGACTGAACTTTGCGACAGCTTCGTTGGCCGACAGCCGTGTCGCTGCTGCGCCGAAGCGAGTCAAGGCCCTCGAAGACGATGCCATTGAGGCTCTTGAAGGGGTTCAATGACTAGCTACGAAGTCAACCCCGACGAGAAAGATAGAGGAATGCTTATCAAAACTAAAAGAAGGAAGGCAAAGAAAAATAAATTGCTGGGCTAGAAGAGTGGAGCGGGAAGCTTCATGCGAGTTCCGTTCGCAGGGATGATAAGGATAACATCGATAATCGAGCGATTTATCGAGGTGACTGGCTTTGACTGGTTCCCGCCTATCCAATGATACGCTTGGGAAGAAAAGAAAAAGCCTGGAACCCGCACTAGCTCCGTAGTCTAGGTCTACTGGTCTACTGGTTAGACAAGTCTTGTAGGGGACGGATCACCCAATGCAGTTGCCGGCCAGTCGGCTTGCACTAAAACCCTTAGATAATGACTGTCCGATAAACCCGCTACTCGTCGTGAGTCAAACTCTTACATGTAACTTGTACACAATCCCGATCCTAACCCGGTATTTCGGGGATTTAATCGCTGATTAGTCCTTCGATTAGCCCTCGTCTTGCGTCCAAAGCACTCTTCTCCGACCTAATTCATAGTTGAGGAGGCTCCGAAATACCTAAAACCAAATTTGTATTTATTCCTATCTTATTATGCCGCCAAATTATCTGTGCTAAATTAATATCGCAAGCGTGGCTTTGAAGCTGAAATGCGGCGTAACGCCAAGTACCAAAGCGATGGTAAGTTCAGGGCCCCAAGCTGAACAATGAAAATATCTCACCAGCCCGGCTTGAACCTAAATGTAAGAAGAACGCAAAACCCTCGGGATTGAATTCATGACTTTAAGTTCGATTTAAAAGAATGCTTAAGACCAAGTGTATCAGTTATACGCCCCATGGTATAAAGTTGAATTTGCAGTCGGCTTGCCTAATAGGGGTTTACTGCGTAAGCACACAATCTCTAATGAACTCATTCTCACGCTCATATCATAAAAGGTTTATAGTAGTGCACTGATGACTTTGGGCGGAGAATCCAAACAAAAATAGTACCTAGGAAGTTTTACAATGATATCATTCGCCTCACTTGACGAGTGAAGATTAGACAAACCAATCTCATTGCCTAACTACCTCTAACCGAGTCGTCTTAGACTTAAAGGCTCACAAACTTATCATTACGTTGAACGCCGGTGAGAAAGACAGATGGTAAAAGAACATAGTGTCGCGACGCGGCATAAGGTAAGATGGTCTTATCAGACTTGTAGGAAATTTGATAAATCCGGCAATAGACTGTATTGCTTACTGGATACATATGAAATGCCGTATTCAACTTCCTTGTTCTCCCAATCGCTTTGGTTTCAATCCTAATTGATCGCCCTTTGGTCTTTGCAGACCTCAATTACTCGAACAGTCGTCTGGTTCGAGTAATTCTAAGTCGGCTATCAGTATGCCATTCAGCCTCACACACCGGGCGAAGGTAGCAGGCCAAGAACGGCTTCGGGGATCTACGGGATCCCCCTGTAGAATCATCCGTCTATTGTCCGTACTCCCCGCATATGCGAGCTTAGCAAGTAGCCTCGGGAGAGTCTATCTACCTACGATCACATGTGTAAAAGCGTTAAAGAGGCGTTCATCGTAGTGGCAATATACCATCGCCATAAATGCTGATTCTATGTTATATCCGAGTTCCCTCGGGATTGCACTTATATGACAGACAGCCCTTACGCTATCGCGCAACAGCTACCAAGTTACCGAGATGGCCCCATCAAGCGATGCCTACGTACTCGCTCCCGAGCACTAGCTTGTCTCGCGTTGTTTGCGTTCACTATACCTCTTGACAATATCCCACGGTATATGCCCTGCTATGACCCCCTCGACACAGCAGTGCAGGTAGTTGATAGCCTCGAGGGTCATACAGGCGAGCTGACCCGTTTCCAAAATTAGCTCTTCAATTTTGCTTCTGTAGAAAATCGTAGGCGTGGCGGCAATAGTAGATAATGTAAGCAAGAGCCGATAGAGCTGTATCATGCCATCAAGCAACTCAAGCCGGGAACTCCAGTAGCGCGCGAGCCGACCCGCTGTTGCGCCATCTCTAAACCGCAGCTTGTACGTTTGGCTGGGGAAGGAAGGTTGGCAAACTACATCAAACACGGATATGGGTAACCGGCCGCTAAAATCCTCGTCTATTGACCAGTACACCCGTTCCGATCGCGCGTCACTAAACCGCTCAAACCATATATCAAAACTTTGTAAAACGTCAAGGTAGTTTTGGAGTAGAGCCTCGAGGTCAGAAAGCACCACTATATTGGATGGTTGCGATACAAACATGTCTGTTTGTTCTAGCAGAGCGGGAATTTGGATCGCTATGTCGTCGAGTTGTTCCAAACATGTCTGTGATCCACCGCAAATAGCTAGTTCTTGCCACTGGCGCTGTGCGAGGAATAGGGATCGCCGTCTTTTGAGGGAGATTGAAATCTGCTAAACTTAGAATCCCGCGGAACACTAGACTGACATAGTAAGATACTCACAGCCATAACCCGAAAGCTATCAAAGATCCTCGGGTCGATAACCTTCTGAGTCAGATGAGGGCCGAGCTTCTCCAGTATTGCCAGCGCACCATCAACGTGAATTTCAAGGGCTTGTTCTGATGGTGGCCAATTTATCATCTAAATAAAACGGTGAGATGGCGTACAGGTGCTAGATAAATGGGTTGGCGCTTACTTCAAAGAATTGCATCGTTAGGCAAACGTAAAATGCTGCCTGATACGAACGATGGTCTGCACTATTGTACTGGAGCAGAGTATTGACACCAACAAGCCGCTGATGGAACAAGCCAAGTACCTTGGTATAAGAAGCATTCGCCAGATCCACGAGTGCCTCATCCCTCTGGAAAGTACCATAATACTTGGTTAAAAGCGTGAAGACGCCCAGGTCAAGCAAATTCGTACACCCTGAAGCCATCCCTGTCAAAGCCCGAACAGCCTTTGCTATTCCAGAGTAATAGGGGACTTTATCTGGGGACCGGTCGCCGCTGAATATTCCCGTAAGGGGCTTAGGGGCAAACTCGGCTGCGATAGCATCGTAGAGTATACAAGACGAGGACTGTGTCACCAGGCCGTCGAGCACCTCTAAGTTAGCCGGCGATGCATGTCTAGAGCCGAAAGCGGCATTAAGCGCCGCCTTATCGGTCCTTTGGAACAGGTCGCTGCCATTGCGGTTGATAAAGACGTTCGTCTGGCCTGGTCCGCTACACTGGAGCCCGCTTCGCACACAGCGAAGACACGAAGGTTGTTCAAGCCCGCACTGTCGTTTTATTAGCTCTTTAAGCTGCTAAATAAAGAAAAGAGCAAGGTAGCCAACCTTCTTTTTACGCTGCCGACACTGTAGACACCTTGTGGACGAACCCGGATTACCGACCATAGTAATCTAGTAAGGTACACCTATACTTAGCTCACATTCATGATCCACAGTCCAGCCGGATCGAGAAGGTAGAGCGCTCTATTTTATATCTAAATTGTAGGTACATTATGATTTTCTGTTGAAAGTAGCATCCTGAGGAATCTATAAGAAAAAGCTGAGCTTAATAATGATGATGATGAGGAAAGAGACGACGTCCTTGATGATCTACGATATTTAGTGTGCATCTTAGCGTGTATCTTAGTGTGGGGGTGTTATTAATAAGTATGCCATACCGAAAATAGTAGGAAGAGCGCTGCCCAGCGGCCCCACCTTCTTTCAACTACAGCTCGTCAACTCGTCTCATGTCAGCAATTCACATACATGTATGCTACTGGACTGGCAAACTTCGATCAAGACACTTAGTTTGCGTGATGACTAACGGGCTACCTGACTAATCAACCACCGCTCATCTTCGAAGCTCCCGTCAAATCCCGGACACCTGGTTTTAGACCGCCGCCCCCTTGATTGAATCTGCCCATTCGGCTGCAGTGCACACTCTGTTAGCAAACAGGGGCCAGACCAAGTCGGTAGCGACGTTCTTGAGCTCGGTGGTGAATGCAGCCGTCGCATTGCTCCTAGCCAAAAAAAGCCAGTCAGTATCAACTACTTAACTAATCAACCAGCCAGGTGTGTAGTATCGCTATTTTTCAGAACTTCAAATCGATAAAATGGTAGACTTACAACATGGTGATTTCGTAACCACTGTTTTTTTTTTCCGCCCCAAGGTCAGCTTCCAGCTCGCTAATTATGTGACGGGGCGTGGCAACGGGAGATGACTCTGTTTTTAGAATATGAACGTCATGACTTACCTTTCGTACGCATACCTCGCGGTAGCCTCAATGCACGTATTCGCGATGAGCCCCGCGAGCACGACCTTGGAGATCCCTCGCTTGTGGAGCTGGTAGTCGAGATCCGTGTTGGCGAACGAGCTACGAGGAAACAACCCAATATTAGCATTCCTGGCGCAGATTTAAGATGCTAGATATCGAGCCCAGAGAAAGGCTAATTACGGTAAGGTAGAGAAGAAGGAGGCACACCTGCTATTCCAATGCTTCGACACGACTACATCGCCAGCATCGAAATCTGGCTGCAAGCCTTTGTAGAACTGGGCCCCGAACGACCCTTCCTCGAAGACCTTGTTGGATCCCAGGCCCTTTTGGGAGTTATTGAGATACTTCCAGCCCCTATAGGTGTACTGGTCCGTCTGTTGGTGCATGCAGTAGAAGATGGGTATCCCAGCTGATCTGGCCGCGTTGACGACTTCGAACAGATGGGTGATGGTATCAGAATCTTTGATGCTTTCCGCTAGTCTTCCATATAACTTGCCCTCCTCGTGTAGGAAGTCGTTGTATGGGTCAATAAGAAGCACTGCCGTATTTGACATCTTGAGCTGGAGTGATATATCTGGGGCTGAGTGCTGACAGGCCGTTATGATAAAGACATATCTCTAGATCTCGTTGGTAGGAATATGGCTTCCTTTTATATTTCGAAGCCAGCATTTATGCTATCTACTGATGTGGATTTCCTCCAATGCCCATCTGACACCACCCATGCGGATCAACGTGCCTGATCATCCCATGACCGATCATTGAACGGTGAGTGGCTCCAGGTCCATCGGAGTTGGAGGGGTCGTAGGTGCAGTAGATTGACCTATGCCGTCAGTCGGGATCTAGAGCGCTCGCTGCAAACCCCTTCCTCATGTAACGTACAGAAAGCTTTAGGGTCTGATGCACCAAGACTTAAGTAGAAGCTAGAGTAGAACAACAGCACTGATACGAATGAGAGACATATAAGCTCTACGTCTTCTTAGATATCTCTGGAGATAGTCTCCATCGATACATGCTAATTAATCATAACAAGAGTGTCATATACTACGGTACACAGAACCTAGATGAAATAATAGATCAAGGTTATAATTTAAACTCTCGGACCTATGAAACCTCAATATTTAGGTCGTATAGCTGACGCTGCGGACGCACTTTGTTCTAATCCTCTTTCGCACACATGATCCCCATTGTAACGCTCAGTACCAGAAAATTCGAATGAGAGGCGTATACTTTCATCACTAATCAATCATCATTACAACCTTGAAGATAACTAAGTGATAATCCGGACACGAATACTTCCAATGACAAAGCCATGAAAATGCAGCAAGCATCAACACTCCAGCCCCGTAGCTTCCGCAGACCCACAGCTCTAGGGCCGGCTCGTTGCACCAGCGCTCTTCCTTCTCCTTTCGGTAAGCAGCGTGGTAAAGAGAACCATGGGGTAGAACATCATACCCTACGCGACAAGGCATTAGACTAGAAATTGTATCTCTAACGAAGACTTAATAGACCGTTATTTTACGGCACAAAGTACGATGGACATCTAAAATATACAATAAAACGATGCTTTACTAAATATTGCTTGTAGCATTCATTATCTGCGCGCCCCGGACCATGACCCCTTTAAATATATTTATATTGGTCATATATTGCATCTGCTTATAGACCTGGCGCCAACCTGACATAGCCAGCCTAGCTGGTGTACCTATGAACAACTCTCACATTTCATTCTCTACAACGTCGTAGATGCCGCCACCAGATATATCCCGAGTCGCCGCAGCTTCACCGTAGTCACTCTTTAAGACTAAGTCGCAAAAGGTCTGATATCTCTCGAACCTCTTGTTCCGTAGTCGACTGGCTTCCCATTATGTACAGCACGTTACCAAGTACCCTTGAGTGCACATTCCATGATGCCACTGGCACATCACTGACACCGTATAGGAGTCTTTGGCGTAGACCTTCGGCGGCGGTACTCGTGTATCCGCTGCCGTCAGTTGCATGCAAGTGGATTGCCAACACGCTACCTAAGGCCCAAACACCCGCTACCCTGTTTGTTTGGAGAGATATCCATTGTACTAAAGATAGCGGCCAGATAGACCAAATCTCGGGTTGAAGCTCAGAAGGACGGGTATGAGTTTCATCATCCCCTTGTGGCCAGCCGTTCGACTTGGTCCAGTCCCAGCTGCCAGTCTTCTCCATTGACTGCAACTGGTTTAGAGATTCAACTGCCACCTGGCATCCTACGGCATGGGCAGTGTAACTGTGACCATGGAGCAATGCGTCCGATTTCTGTTCGCTCGCGAAGACATCAAATATAGATTCAGAAGCTAGTGTAACGCATAGTGGAACAAGTCCTCCTGTCAATAACTTGGCGTGGACTGATATGTCGGGGTGCAGGCCTAGGAAAGAAGCGGCCGTGAATCTACCTAAGCGATAAATGCCAGTGAAAACCTCGTCGAAGACGACGGGCAGCCCGCTCCATGTCATGTCATCCTCGACATGATTTGAAAGCTTACCTAGGCCAAAAAGTGATGCATTCCTTCTAACGAAGTGAACCAAAGTCTGCTGGAAAAGGGGGTCGCTACTTCGTAGTTAGTATAGAGCGATCAAAAACAAGGAAGCTGATGTCCATGCTTACACCAACACCATGCCCCCAGCTCCTAGTACTACTGGCTCGAGTATCAAAGCGCCAAATTTGCGACCTTCGTCTAGGTGCTTTCGTAAGACAGATAAAATATATGACTCATAAGATTCGTGTTCCCCTCGGACTCTGCGCTGTTTAAGATCGAAGATATCTGAAAGATGGGAGAACTTCCGGTTTCGGCTCGTCCCTACTTCGCTCGGTACCTGAACCTGCCATTCTCCGGCAACGCATTGAATTTGAGGATAATCCAGCCAAACACCCTTACCTTCATACCATTCAACTTTTTCGTTGTATGTATTTGGTTCGGCGCAGTCCATAGTACCTATTGTGTCGCCGTGGTAAGAGCCCTTGAGGCCCAGTATATCAATTCTAGTATCAGGAGACCAGCCATACCAAACACGAGCTGCGCACAGAGCCATTTTTATGGCGACTTCCATGCCGGTGCTTCCATTATCAGAGAAGAAGACGCGGCTCAGTCGCGGGTTCCGGATCCTATCAAGAATCATGGTGGCCAGCTTCAGCGCTGGCTCGTGAACCATCCCGGCAAACATTACATGTCCATAACGGCCAGCAGCGTACGCCGCAGCCAGAGTTAAAGAAGGATTTCCATGCCCTAACCCCTGGGTCCACCAAGATGCAGATCCGTCAAATGATGGCTGTAGGAGAGACTTGTCGCCGGATGTTGTGGAGGACTCCGGGGTTAAAGTCTGAAAATGGCTTCCATAGGCACTGTCGATTGCTACAATGTCATCTGGCTGAAGTAGCTTCTGCTGTGTAAAGGGATACCAAATCTTCCGGTGCGCATCCGCTGGCATACTCTCTAGGGCCTTAACGCGGGCGCTGTGTCGCCTATCAAGACGGGTGAGGGTGTCCCGAACTGCCTTCGCTTGGCTCTTTTCCAGATAATACTTAAGAAGAGATCTCTCGTCCTGATCTTTGCTATATGCGTGGTCTCGAGGGGGCGGCATAGGCAGAGCTGTGACTGTGATGGCATGGCGCCGCCCGAAATAGTCTTTGAGATAATCGGAGTTACCGTACTCGGCATCCTCGAACACTACAATGCTTTCAACATCGTACCCTCGAATCCTAAGTGACTCAAACGCTGAGATTGTAGATGATATCCCGCCTAACTTCCAGTCCCCAACTAGCACCACGGGACACCTAAGGGCAGCATACAGGTCGGCTTGCGTGGTACCAGAAGGGCCGGGAGAATGAACTCCGCCAGCTGTCTCGATGAAGAGCCAACCCGGCCCAGCGGAGGCCCTCTCTGAGGCGAATTCGTAGACAGATTGTAAGAGTTGGTCGTTAGAGATAATCTATGCGGGATCTTAGCTACGTTCGGTAGTCTATCTGGATGGGAACTAAGCACATTTCCTTTGGCGGCAATATGCGGGCTCACGGGTTGGCCGTATTGATACAATGTACGATGAATAACGCCTTTAGTAAATTTCTTGATATGACTGTCGATATTGTAATAGATTAGCACGCCATTCCCTTGTGTAGGACGCGCTAAATCGCTTCTGTTCGCGGGTCAGAATAGAACTCTATTACCAGAGAGGGTATCTTGCACGAACACTTATCGTCTGCTTCATCGTCCGGCCCAGTAGATACTGGCTTTAAGTACGCCGTGGCCTCATCTTTCCATATCCTTCTTGAGGCATTGCAGAGGATGGAGGTGAAGATAGTCTTCCCCACATTAGTATTGGCGCCGTATATCTTATAAATACGCAGATTCCGCCAAAGCAGTGACCCAATGGGGGACATAGTAGGTATGATAACCAAGCGCGAGGAAAATCATAGGCAAATAACGTGGAATTTCCGAAGGCTCCTCATGCGATGTAACTATTTGTTTGCATGCTATTATAAACACGAATATTGAACCATGGTGCCGGCCACCGGGTAATGCGCGATTATCCGGATGGTGGGACAATACCTACATAATAACACTACCTCTACATAGCACCGGTAGTACGACTTAACTGGGTCCGAATAGGTAGCCTAGATTGTGGACGTAGTATAAGCTAGTAAAGACTAGTATTATTCGGTCCAATTTAGATGGCACCGAGACTGGGTAGTCTACGGTTTATGTCGCAATACTGCAGTAGCTCCAACATACCCTGTAAACCCTTATACACAAGCATGAGAAAATATCACGCAACACGGTCTTACTGGCCGTTTTGTCAGGAGAAGTAATTAATCTTTATCTTTCATGTATAGCTCTTGGCCTAATATCTCATTTATCTCAACCCCAGAAAACACCAGAAAATCATGGGATCCACAATAAAAAAGGGCAACTTAGAGGTCACTCTCCTAGACAGACTAGCTCAACGTGAATCTCAGGGTAGGTTGCGGCAATTAGTTACCCCCAGACCAGACCTTGTGGACTTCTCATCGAACGACTATCTATCACTCTCGCAAGATCCTATCGTGCGCAAAGCTCTTGTAGCGCAACTTGACGATCCTGATAAGAACGCATTGTCTGCGTCTTCAAACGGGCGAACAATCGGATCTGGAGGCTCTCGCCTATTGGATGGCAATTCCACCTTTGTTGAGCACCTCGAACGAAAGATCGCTAGCTTTCACATCTCAGAAGCCGCACTGCTTTTTAACTCAGCTTACGATGCTAATGTCGGCCTTATTAGCTGCGTCCCTGGAGCTGAAGATGTCATTGTGTATGACAACCTCATTCATGCGAGCATCCACGATGGGATGCGGTTATCACGTGCAACTAAAAGGATCCCCTTCGCCCATGAATCTATCATCAGGTATACCAGAGAGATGAACGTTGAGTTAGAGACGAGCGGGTGCTCTACAAAAGGGAAAGATGCACAGAGCTTGGAGCATACATTGAAGCAGCTAATACATGGCGATCCACAAATTAGGGCAGGAAAATCAAACGTATTTATTTGTGTTGAGGCTCTCTACAGCATGGACGGGGATATAGCGGATTTGCAATATGTATCTGATGTGGTACAGTCACTGCTTCCAGACGGAAATGGCTATATTATCGTCGATGAAGCACACTCCATTGGCGTCTTGGGAGATGGCCGCGGGCTCGTGTGTCAGCTTGGGTTACAAGATCGTATATGGGCGCGAGTGGTTGGCTTTGGAAAGGCCATGGGTTGCGCTGGAGGTAGGTATACAAATACACAATGAACATGATTAATTTTGCTGACACTAGGGTTTTTAATTATAGGTGGAATTCTCTGCTCCTCGATTATGCGTCTCTATCTTGTCAATTATGCCCGGACCCTTATATACACTACCGCCATGTCATTTCCATCATTAGCCAGTATCAACGCCGCGTACGACTACATGATCATTGGGAAAGCCGCTAAGCGCCAGCAGCAGCTGCAGAGACTAATCCAACATTGCTATGTCAAATTAAAGACTCTTTATGAACGCTTTAAGCCAACCGCTACTAAACTTCGCGTACCTGCTGGCTCATTGAGCTCCCCAATTATTCCACTATTTACTTTATACCCAAAAAGTCTTGCCCAACACTGCCAAAAGTCGGGATTCATGATACGCCCTATAGTCGCACCGACTGTTCCCAAAGGTCAGGAAAGAATACGGATCTGTATCCATGCTGCCAACACAATTGAGCAGATTGACGGCCTTTGCGAGGCGATTGGAACATGGCTGAGTCATCTAGAAGCTAGGTGTGATGCCGATACGAAGGTGAAAAGCCTGAAAGGTGACGGTTCAGGAGCGGTCTTGCAAAACGATACGAGCGAAAAAATAAAGTCCAGACTCTGACAATTGGCTTTTGAGGCCTCATCGTTCTACTTCAGATAGATGCGATATTGGCATAGATTAAATCCTAACCCTGAGCCTGAAGTTGCTCGCCTACTATCCTGCCCCTGCGGTCTTCCGAGATGATTTGACTGTGATGTGCTGAACTCGAGTCTACTGTCACGTTGCTCGCGACTGTCTGCAAGGGTTCCAGACCCCACCTACTGAACATCGCCTTATCCTCATCCCACCCATTACAATCGGTGGTCAACATTTTCTCGCCGGTGAAAATGGCGTTGGCACCGGCCATGAAGCACAGCATCTGCTCGCTCTCTGGCATTGTCACTCGTCCAGCCGCAAGTCGGATGATTGTCGCAGGCATTACGAGTCTGGCCGTGGCTATGCAGCGGACGAGATCTTCTAACTTGACGGGTTCCTGGCCAAACATTGGTGTGCCCTTGATAGGCACTAGCTTGTTGACGGGAAATGATTCAGGATGCTCGGGCAGTGTGGCCAGCGTATGAATCAATCCGACGTGGTCTGTTTCCGGCACTTCCCCTAAGCCCAGGATGCCGCCGCTGCAGACGTGAATGCCCGCCTCTCTCACGTTCTCTATCGTCTGAAGCCGCTCATCGTAGCTCCTGGTTGTAATAATTTTTGAGTAGTGCTCTCTCGATGTGTCGAGATTGTGATTATACGCCGTCAAACCCGCCTCTTTGAGCTGCCTAGCTTGCTCTTTGTCGAGCACTAGGATATGAAGAGTCAGTGATTTCCAGTCAGGCGTCTTCTTTTCCGTAAGTGCTAGAAATAAAAGGAATGACTTTTGATGATACTCACTGCCCAACGTTACACAAGCTTCCATCCCCAAAGCCCTCACCCCCTTGATCATTTCCGCAATGTTTTGGATTCCCCGTTTTCTGCCCTTCATATCTCGCCAGGCTGCACCCATGCAGAAGCGATTGGACCCATTTTCCTTGGCAATCTTCGCGGCCTCGAGAACCGAATTGACTGTAGACAGTTTAGTGGCCTCGAGTCCTGTGCTGTATCTTGATGATTGGGCACAGTAGGAGCAATCCTCGGTGCAGCCGCCTGTTTTGATGTTCATCAGGGTGCATAGCTGAACAGCTGACGGTTTGTGAAATCGCCGATGAACATTCCCGGCCGCAAACGCCAGCTCCATGAGCGGCTGATTGTAGATATCTAAAATCTCATCTCGTGTCCATGTGGTTCTCGGCGAGGTTGCAGCTATTGCTTGCTTGAATGTTGAAGCACATCGCCGAGGCGAAGACAGGATACCCTGCCCCCAACTACCCCGGCTTCGAAGGGCGTTGAAAGTGCTGAAGCTTCTCATAATTGTTGTTGATGTTGCATCACCAGATCTTGCTTCCCCCGCCGTGGGATGGCCCGCTATACTCGTACTTGGGGCCAACTTCGTAATGTGCGCCTTGCTACTAGCTTGACAACATCACCACCGGATGAAAATGTCGCAAGTGGGGTGGCCTAAGGTAAGGTGTTACGCATCGTCGCTCTGCATATGGGGCCAACGTATACACTGCTGAACAGATATTGATCTGCACTGAGGGCGATTGGCCACGTTCATGACACGTCGGAATGAGTTATACCGACGCTAAGCGCGTTATAAATTGATGGTTCAAGCTCCGCTTTAGTTTGAAGCTGTCTTGCAATTCAACGCAGAGTTCGTATTGTTGTCCGGGCATAACGGCTGTGACTGTACTAGACGTGACTCTAGTTAACAGCAATTTGAAAAGGCTAATCATGCGTTATGAGAGACCTTGACGCTTAAAACTAAAAGAAGACTACGATTAATTAGAAACAACAAATGAACCTTTCTGTTGTTACACTAGGTCCAAATAATAGACTGAAGTCTCTTCATGACTCATTGTGTTGCGGGTAATTGGCCCGAAACCTGCCCTAACATCCAATGTAGCCTTAAGAAAGTAGAAGAAATCGAGTTCTAAGATTGTGCTTTAAAAGAATATGAAGCCCCCGGAGATAGGCACAGGTACAGTGAACATTCTAATTATTCGTAGTCATCTAAGGGATATTTGCTGCCGAATAATGCCATTATAGTAATGGAAATTTCTTCCTGAAAACTATGAGAATTTCAGTATTGACAGGTTGGCTCTCGAACTTGCATATCTGTCAGGGGTTTTGGTCACAGAGTGGATAAAAGCCTATTAGCTGTTGGGAAGTAGGTATTTAGGGCTCAATTCTATTGATTCCCGGCCATCCCCAACCCTCAGAGTGCCGTGAGGCTCTATATATCCAAAGGCTCGATATGGTCAGACTAGAGGGTATTGGCACAAATACACCTGACAATATTGCTCATGATGTAAAAAGTATGTTCGCCATAGTTATGCGCCGCACGGACGCCCGGCACCTGCGCAAGTAACACCACTCTAATGATTAACTCATCGGCGAGAGCTTGGTTTGAAGTTGATTGTGTTCGATCTGCCCCTTCGGCCATGAGCCCGAGCATAGATGCTCATGGTCATGTTTGCTGAATGTTGTATCAATATGGGCGATCTTCTCCCTTGGGATAATTAGAAGCCGCTTTCTAACCCTAATGTCAACTATCTCCGCTATTAGTATGCTATAGACTTGCATCACACCCAAATTTCGAACGCCTCTCTAGTTCCAGGGCTCTCAAAGATCAATTGGAGGCACGGGTGCGGGAGGACTGGGGCCCATTAGGGAAGAGTCAAGTCAAAAGATGCAATAGCAAAGATAGTAGCAGATGTATAATTGGCGAACGGGAGGGCGGGATGAATGGGTTTAGGCGATCTCGCGTTCTCAACGAATATGAGGATAGATAGCCTAAGCAACTGGAAAAAAAAAAACAATAGTAGAGTTATCCAAATTGATCACAACTCACAAATGCCGCAATATTTAGTAGTACAAAGTGTAGATACATTAGCAGTGTTTAGGAGGAGGCATTAGCATAGCCAACCTACCGTAGCTTTTTTTTTTTTTTTTGGCAAAGTTCATTTAGTCGGAATGCCTATTATCGAGTATGACAGGAGCAAGTGGATGCAATATAACAATTGTCACCATGCCACTATTCATTGATCAGTAAAACATATAAGGGTAAGGGGGCCAATAACGCTTGACTAAGAACCCTTAACATAATGAGGAAAAAACACCCGGTAAACACGGCCGTATCTAACCCGGAGCATTTATTAATGGGAATCCTGGCTACCAGCCTGGTTTAGCTTGGCGAGGATGCGGGGCCCTAACCTTCGAATCGCTTGACTCACCATCTTCTAGGGCGTGGCAGGCCGTCTCGAGCATATGTCGATGCTGAGCATCCATGCAAGCTGCCTCCGCAGACGATATATTGAAGAACGGTGCATCGAAACCACCCAGATCCCCAGCGATGAAGTGACCACTACGCACGGGGATATTGCCTAGTTGTGTTGGATCAGGATGGTAATAAGCGTCAATACCCGGCCGATCGAGAGGGAATTTAGTAGGTCGATCGCCCTTCACTAATCAGCCTCCAGAAACGTTCTTCCGAATCCGCCCCGTGAGGAAATTCAAGGGCCAAGCCAATGATGGCAATTGAGGTGAGCCCCGGTGTTCCGGTCTCATCCATCTTGCTGAAGTACGGGTGGCGAGAGCAGAGAAGGTAGAGACAGCTAAGGTAGTCACAGGACAAGAATTTAATTATCTTAAATACTTTCTGTGCGTCTGTGGATATAAATATCACGATATAGATGCCCCATGAAAAGACAGAGCTTGTTTAAAGCCTCTTACATAACATCTAGCTCGGATATGCTCGATAACGAATGCAATCACCAAGAGTCTCTAGAGATATCGAGCAAGGCCGCCGAAAGCTTCGCCTTCAGCTTCTCATTTTTGACAGTAAGGCATGGTGTGGACGTAAGGGGGCATCGGATCGGAGTTTTCTCATTTACGTGACCTGTCATGCAGGCGGATTTGCGATCGATCGAGGTGATTGTAACCCTCCGGTACGCATCCTGTGGAAGAGCGGTGACAAAGACTGATCTGCCACCTCGTTGAAGTCAGTTTTCACATCAAAGCCTTATTAATCGTTATATAAATATGTGTCTGAACAAGATGAAGGGCAAGTTTCGTTCATGAAGATGCTACATCATAGCTGCTATTCTTACCTACCTTGTGATTCTGATTGCGGGGGCGTCCTGTCACACTCCTATACACTATGAAAAGCTTGCAAAACTACCCCGTGAGGCTAGCTACGAGGTCTAAGTGCCCCAGTTGCCTCGTCTAACGGAGCGCGACCCCCAAACGCCGATTTAGCCTCGGATACGGATCTTTTCGTCTCCCATGCAGTTAAGCTCGCAGAGTCCGGCCACAATATTGCCGTCCTAACGCATAACTATGGAGGCATGGTGGCGACCAACGCTCTCTACGGCCTCAGCACTGGCGCCCGGGCCGCTGCAGCACCCTGTGGCGGCGTCTCGCATTTGATGTATGCGGGCGGTTCCTATGCCGTGCCACAGGGCACCAGCATCGCCAACAAGGCCACCGAGGCTGGCTTTGGTGACAAAATCCGAGGCTTCGCTTGCGCGTTTGCCGAAGACGACAGCGCTGTCATAATATGGCCAGACAAGATGCTAGCGGGTGACGAGTATACAGCCGCCCACCCCGATGAGGTGGGCGAGTACGTGGCAGCTTTGCAGAGGTACAACGGCAAGGCTGTCTACAATCGCATCACCAACACTCCAGCGTGGAAAGACAAGGGGCTAAAGATGGTGTAAGTTGTGGGAGCTCAGGACGCAACCGCCCCGGAGCCAATCCAAAGGAACATGGTCGAGGTGATGCAGAAAGAGGGCGCAGTATTCGAACTCGTAGAGACACAGTGGACGCATGTGCCCGAACCTAACTTCTACGAAGGAGCTTGCCGACCTGGTGATCAAGGTAATCTCGGAGTAGTATGTTACATCTCAACTTCATAACGTAGCAGGGGAATTCCTTGGTATTGCCAACCCATGAAAGAAGTGATGGTGAAAGAAGTAAAAGGAACGGAGCGGGGAGTGGAAGGCAGAGTACCAACTGAGCGACGGTCGTCACGTTTGTTTGCATTACTCTATCCGACCGTTGTTATGTGAGCACCCGAATTTCCCTATAGGGGCACCCTTCGGGTAGATGTGATCTGGTATAGCTAGTCTGCAGCTCTCAACATCTGCAGCCCATCAACACTTGCATTCAACACCTTTAGCCAACACAATACCTTCTCCTGACACTTACTTACTACTACCAGTTACTGCTTTCTTAAGCCGGAACTACCAAAGTTTTTTTCGATCGGTCAAAAGCTTAGAAATAGCTAGCGTTCACGTCAATTAACTCGGATTATAAAAAAGAAGTGACCAGTGTGTTAAAGTCAGCCTAAGATGACGTTAAAAAAAGCAATAAAATCCATCTAACGGCATATTAATATTATTACTACTCAAAGGCTTTTAAGGCTGCAGCGGCTGTTCAACTTGTGGGCAAACTGTACTGACCCGAGGGTTGCCCCTATTGCAACTCTCAAACATATATATGTAACAAGCTATAACCGACTTAACAGTATACTATATTAAACTTAAATAAGAAAAAAAAAAACTTCCCTTATAAAACACGACATAAAAAACCCTCTTTACTTTAAGACAGGCTTAAGCCGGGGCAATGGAAGCTTGGACGGGAGACCTGCGTATGGTTTATATCAGATGTCCGTAAGTTTCTTACATAGACTAGTTATTTGGAGACTATTTTAAATTTGATTCATAGAGGGATTGGTAATCTGAAACCAATCGCATTTGCGCCCTGTTTTAGGCCATTGACATTGACCGTGCCATAGATAATACACTTGGATCTCGTAACCGGTGCACCAGACTCCAGTACATAAACTTTACACGCACAACCGCAATCCAAAAATAACTATCTCCCTTGAGGTGCGGTTGATGCTGGCATCTCTCCGTATCTTCCTCTCCCTCTCGTCGTGTCGTAGGCGTTGATGACACGCGTCTGGCTTTCATCGGCCTGCGAGAAGGCATAGCCGCGTTGTTTCCGCATCCGCTGTACTTGGCGGACTTTTCTAATCGCCTTCTGGAACTGTTCCATTCTGTTCAAAGTATCAGTAGTCCGAACGATAAGATAGACGGGACGATGTTCAGCTTACCTTGGGCGATAATCTTGAATGTTGTACTTTTGAATTTCTTGAATATGATGATAGCTTCGCGGATAGTACATTCTCTTGACGTACTTCCAAACCACGTCTCGAAAGAGACACGCAAGCGGCAAAAAGAAAGTCTGAACGTAGAAGAAAGGGCTTGTAAAAAGCACAGGTACTAAACCATGCAACTCCGTTGATATTCTGAGCTTCGGGGCAACGATACCATATACAGCGATAAAGGCAAACCAGATTAGTAAGCTGCCTGGAATTGCTATTATGTGGTACTTTGTCCAGTTGCTCGTTACTAGCGCAGCCTTGCCAAGGACAGTTGTCAAAACAGAGGCATATAGAGCAGTGCCCCATAGCCAATGACCTCCAATTGTACCATCACGGAGGATACCGTCGCCGTACCAGATGAGTTCGGAGAAAATGTACAGGATGAGTGAATGGTAGAACGCATTGGCAATCCAGGCGGCAAATGTCTTAATCTTGAAAAATTCATTGCGCTGCCCTGCCATATATAGCTGCGGATACCGATCAAGTAATCTTGCCGACACGTACTGATCCAAGATACCTATTGCCAGAGGCGGCAAGACTGTAAAGAAGACGTTATAGAACGAAAGCATCCACGACTCATAGATGATTTCACCCGAGAATACGTTTTGGAATGCGTACTAGGAAGGCGTTAGCTTTTTTCAAATAAAATTTACTCTGCTATGTGATAACATGGCAAGGGTATGGACGTTAAAAGGAACTATGGAAAAGAAATGGGTTGGGGGGGGAGGAGGAATGGAAATTAACTCACCCAAAACTGCGTCATGTAGAGTGCGATGTTCTTGTAAAACGAAAAAAGAATTGTCTTGCTGACACGGTGATAACTCCAGGCACCATGAACGAGAGTGAGCTTGCGTAAGAAACGGAACTGAGCTATTGAAACATCGGCGGACCGAGCTGCTTGGAGGCCTTCAACACCCGAGATGCCTACACCAATATGAGCGGCCTGAATCATAGACACGTCGTTCGCTCCATCGCCGATAGCGAGGAGGATCTCGTCCGAAAATTTCTTGACTAGTTTTACTACCAGAGCCTTCTGGAGAGGAGAGACACGACAACAGATGACAGCTTTACACATGACAGCTAGGTCGTAGAACATCTTCTCTAATTCGGGTTCAAGTGCGTAAGTAAGAGATTTGCCATCGATAACCAGAGCCAGCGTATCTATTTCAATCGATCCTTCAGCATTGTTTCTAATGGCTTCAAGCTTCTTCTGGATGTTCTGGCGAGTAGCCGCGGCGTCTTCCTCGTTGACTATGAGAAGCATCATGTCCTCGCTCAAGAGCTTTGAACTCATGCCGATATTGATAGCAGTTTCCTGTCGGTCTCCAGTCAAGACCCATACCTTGATATTGGCCTCTTGTAATGTGTGAATAGTTTCTGGTACACCATCTTGAAGTCGATCCTCAATGGCAGTTGCGCCGAGCAAGTATAGGTCATGCTCAATGATTTCGGCTGCCTTGTCTAGCTCCTCGGCACGATTTCCACCCACGGTGGTTTGAGCTTTATCGAATATGGCATACCATTCTTGAAATTCGTGTTCAGGGATCTCCCGCATAGCCAAACAGAGAGTGCGCAAGCCTTCAGCGGCGTACTCTTCTAAATGCAGAAGAGTTTGCTCAACGTGTGGATTGTCATCGTTAAGACGCTCCAAGATGACAGTGTCGGCACCTTTACAATATAATCGAACCTTTCCATCAGGACAACGGTATATGGTAGACATTCGCTTCCTTGTAGAGTTGAATTCGCAGACGGCAAGAAGTTCATACTCGAACTCTTTGCCTTCTACCTCGATGATGACAGTTCGCGGCTTGCGAGTGATGAAAGTATAACCCATGCTGACAGCGCCTTGAACAAGAGCGCCTTCATCTGGCGACGCAGCCTGATATTTGATCTTACCACCCTTCTCTTCGTCACGTTCGGGAATAACGGTATGACAGGTGGCAAGAAGGGCTAAGAAGTGATGAATGGCTTCGGACGTCTCGTGTGACTTGATGTTTTCCTGGAGTCGCTTAAAATCGTGAATTCCAACCTCCACACCGTCCTGAAACGTCGCTCGCCGATCCTCGGGAACTTCTTCCGCATACTGGATACCGCCAATCGAGCACTGCTTAAACTCCATCATATTACAAGTTAAAGTACCCGTCTTGTCTGAAAAGACAAATCCAACCATGCCCAGCTCCTCAACTAAACTCGAAGTACGGCAATTTGCTGGTGTGTCTGTTTGGTCGTAGTATATGTCAAGATCATCATTGATGAGGATGCCGTGCCAGTATTTGACCAGCTCTATCGTCACGAAGAGCGAAATCGGAACTAGAGACGAAAACAGTACCCAGTACGTAACAAGATCCTTAAAGATGGCTTGAACAACTTTCCCAGCACCATCCAGTTGGTCCAGCTCAAGGTAAGAGACCGATGGGTTTGCCACGGCACGGTATACTAAATCTCCAATGGTGCAAATCGAGCTAAGTATCAATAACAATCCAATAAGGGCAAGCACGAGCTTGTTGAGTTGCCGCTCAACCTTGGTCCGTTTGATTGGTGTAGCCGTTGCGTTGCGCATCAGCTTCGTTTCGTGACCGGTGAAAACCACTATACCATGGATCCAGGGAGTGTTCCTCAGGGTGGCGCCTCGAAGTAGAAGTTGTTCTGGCGTCAAGGGCAGCTCCTTTTCCCCACCACCAGCTTGCATAGTTAATGTTGCTTCGTACGTGTAGAGGCTACTATTGGGCTGTTCCGACCGAATCCTGCCTCCTAGCCTACTCAACTCAGCTGAACTGACTAGCGCCGATGTCTCAGGTAACCCTTGCTTGATTTTGAGATTTGTCTCGCCATCAAGATTAGCTGTCTCGATATAGCACAGGCCTTCGGGTTCAGAACTGGCAAGGAGAACCATATCAGCAGGGAATGGCTCCTCAGACTGGACCCGTACAATATCTCCCACGGCCACGTTAATCCATTTCGTCTCTTCGAAATTTGATCCTCGCAAAACCCGGGCTTTCGAGTTATTCAGAGCACTATCCGCTTGCTTCCTCCTATAGTCCTCGACAAGTTCCTTGGCCGCAGAAATGAGTAAGACGACAACGAGCGGACCAATGGTGGTGTATTGATTAGTCGGCGACAACCCAGGGATCTGTTGCAATGCCGCCGTGAATAAGAAGAAGACATTTGCGAATTTAGAAAACTGCTCGATCAGGAACTTCGGTAAGAAGGTAGCGAAGTTGTACTTGGCCGTAGAAATATGGTTGTCGACATATTTGTTCGCCGCGTTCGCCGGCGGATTGTTGAGATGGATGATCCGAGGTCCTAGCGTTGAAGGGTCTGGCTTGCCACTTCCAAACCCAAATTTGAATTTTTTCAGCTCGAACTTATTGCTTTGCTTCATCTGTGTGGTGTTCCCTGTTGAATCTGTCCGTCCATGCCCAGGCTCAGTTAGGGGGAGATCCATCTCCGAATAGCCTTGTCCCATTCCCAGCATATTCTTAGCCCTACCCAGGAAGCCGCCGCCAAGTCCTAGTACACTGTTGCGTTTCCGAGCATTCTCACGTCGCATTGCGTCGTTTCCACTATTTATTGATCCTCCGCCATGTTGGTAATACGAGTGGTCGTCGTCAGGAAAATCGTCAAAATCGTCTGCATATCTCTGATAGTTGTGTAGATCAGAGGTCTGACTATATTGCCTATCGTTGTCGGCTACATAGGGCGGCCGAGGGCCTGAAGCGTGAGCTCCGGCAGTAGGGTTTTTCACGCTCGGGTGCGTTGTCTGGCTTCCGCCGCCAATGAAATCATCGTAGGAGACAGACTGGCGCGAGGGAAATCCGTCACTGGGGTTGTGGTTGTTATTGTAGGAGCGGAGTAGCTGGTCATCGTTCACTGGCGCCCGTTGTCCACCGTAGGTAGGATGGTCGTCAAGATCAAGGAGGAGATCATTTCTGGAGCTGGAAGTGCCTCCAGGAGGCGCCCTTCCGGCCATGTCGCGAAGGGATGCAAAAGCTTATAAAGGGATACGATATGAAGACATGAGAGACTCAGGAGATAGCAGTTGACTTCGAGTTCGAATCGACTTGACTTTTCGAGGTTGGTGTTAGGCGACAACGTGGAGGGATGTAGCAGATGCTGGATGTGCGGATTGCGTCGCAAAAGAGGCTTGGCTATGCTTGTGTCGGAATAATAATATGGTTGTAATACGAGATGCCCCAAGCCCGCAGGTGTAAGAGAATGGAAAGTAGAATTAAGCAGCCTAAATGAGACAGGCCTGGCCTTTCTTGGTTGGCGCTCGCAATGATGGTGGATGATTTAGATACACAGCGGAGTAAGGTTAAACAAAACAGTAGGAACTGGGATCCAGGTGCAAGGTCGAGAACAGCATACAATCAATGCAGTTTCTGAGTGGGAATGCAGATTGCAGAGAGACAATTAGACTATAGACGAACGGACGGGTGGACAGGAGGTCTGGCTGATCGGCTGTCTGCAGGGCGAGCACCAGCGACGACGATAGGTCACTAAAAAGTTGTTCAGGGACCCGCAGTAACAGACGCAGCCCGTGTTCTGTTTCGTCAACTTGCACAGCCTCCAGTGTACCACCACCCCCAGCCGAGCAGCCCTAGGCATCCAGGGCAACTGCAAAAAGGAGGCATTTGCAACGAAAATGTGGCTCTCTGATTGGACACAGAGCCCTGCAAACGTGGCTGGTTTTGCAGTGGATCCAACGTTAGCATCAGTCCCGTTCCAGGTCCCCACCTAACTTTAGATGGGTTGACTTTGAGTACTGAAAGTACGTAACCCTTTAATACATCCTTGGATACTGGCTTCCTTCTTCAAATACGAAGTCCGGAGTAGTTTACAGACTATGAGTAGTTATCTCTATACTTTCTGTCCAGAACTCTTTGTTTGTGTATGCCTTCCTTCCACATGATGCGATGCAAGTCTGCTTTAACATATCTCGAATTCCTTAGTTGGTTATATATTCGTTTGCTAGTAGTAGTCTGAGATGTACAGGTCTTATCTTATCTCATCCCGCTGAACCGAGTCGAGCCGCAGGAGGATGAGCTAAAGTGCTTCAAAGAGCATATGCTATGCTGTGCGCACATCGCCGCAGATCTAAGTTTCTTCTGCCCGTTTCAAATATCCTGGGGAATGATATAATGCATCAGCTTCAAGATGTTCAGAAGCAACAGCCGGTTTTTCCCATTAGCTGTCGCGTTGACAACCATGCATTAAACCCGGGGTAGCACTCAGGGGATAGTTTTTAGGTAGCGACTAGCCGCATTTCGATTGCAGTTCAGCTGAATTTACAGTGTTTCGGAACGGAGAACACTCCTAGCCTACTAATCAATGATCGTCTAATCTATTTACATACATGGCACGTCTAAGTTACGTCTATTTGACCTTTGGATCGCCTATATCTTGAGCTATTGTAGCATGGGCTATTTTCACTAACCTAGTCTTATAGAGCAGCCTTCACGTCATCGCCTAGAACGCTCTTAATGAACTCGCCAATGTACTTATTCACCTCAGCCGGCTTCTGGATCATAGCCCAATGCGAGCAGTCCTCCAGCGTCGCCATCTTAAGGCCAGCCGCGAAGTGTTGCTCCTGTCCCTGGGCCATCCACGGGGGGAGCGCAGCGTCCTTTTCGGCCATAAGCAGCATAGCAGGCATCGGAAACTTGAAATTGTCCTTAGCGAGCTCTATCTCGTCCTCCACGTTGAGCAGCCGCGTCCGGTACCAATTGCAGGGGCCGTGAAGACCGTGCCGGGAGTACTCCTGCACATAAAAGTCGATCATTTCCTTGCTCACTAGCGGGCTTGGCTGGATGCTGTCGATATTGGCTTCGACAACGCCGTCGTGGGTAGTGAATACTGGCTTTCCCTCTGGCGTTGTACCGCCGTATATGCCGTTAAGGAAGCCACGCATACGCTCGGGCGATTTCGCCACGATCTGTTCCGCCTCGCCGCCCGCGAGTTGCAGTTGATATCGGAAGTTGGGAAGCTTCTCTACTAGTTCCGGCAGAGTGGTTTTGACTGGAGACGGAGGCAAGTGCGGTACACAGATGGAGAAGACACAGCGGATCAACTCAGGATGATACTGTGCCATGCGCCTACATTAGTGTTAGCTCCGAAGTCTGGCCCATTGATGTAGGTAAGTGACAATAAGCCAAAGCCACAAGATCAACCTCGGATGTGAAAGAAAAGGAATAAGGCGGTTTACCAAACAAAAACTGCACCCCAATCGTGGCCGCCCAGGATAATTGGCTGGTCAGTAACCTGTTTAACAATCTGGGCCATGTGGCCAGTCATCTTCTTCATCGTGTACTCCTCGTGTGAGTCTGGAGCAGAAGTTTGCCCATAACCGAGCATATCTGGCACAACAACCTGCATGTTTAGAGAAAGCAGAAAAGGGACCTGATTGCGCCATCCCATGCCGAGATCTGGCCTGCAAGTACCGGTGAGCTTCTGTAAACCGGCATTGATAAGGCGGCATCATACCAGCCATGGATGAGGAAGACGGTGGCCGTTGGCTTGCCCTTAGGCTTCGCCAACATGTAGTGGTACGTGATGTCCCCCACTTCGGCGAACTTATGCTCGACCCGCGGGTCATTCGGAACCAACGATTCAGCCATCTTGGTTTTTGGAATTGTGGTGCTTGTGAACGAATCAGCGGTTTGATCAAAGTCACCGCCCAACTAGAATAGAGACGAGGCAAGGCTAGAGCAAGAATACATGGCCTTAAAGTAAGCCTGGTGTTTTGAAAGACCACAAGCTCCGCAGCTGTAAACCAAGCGGGCTACTTACCTCGAATCGAAGAGACTCATAGTCAAGATCAGGGACGATCGAGGAGGGGTGAAAAAGATAAAAAAGTGGACAATGGGGGGAGGGGGAGGGACTTGGATACCTTTTATACAAGCTGCATGTAGAAGTTAGCTTAACAAATCAGACATCGGTACTAAAGTCTGTCTTGATAGGGTGGTGAGATATGCACCGTCCTGCCGTCCTGCGGACAAGGAAGTCCCTCCGAGCTGGTCGGCTGGTGAGACCGACCGAGGTACCGCACGACCATCGTTGTGGGGAGCTGCCTTTCCAAGGTGATCCAGTTTTTTCCGGCGGACTTCCTGCAGGCTAACCTGGTCTCAAAAGCATACAGTGCTTGGCGATAGAGATATGCATATGAATTCTGCACACAAGAGCTATGACATCTCCTGCATATACCGCGTTTTGTATATACCAGACCCGCAGCACTTTGCCACTGAACAGCAACCCGGAACGTTCAGAGTCAGTCCTCTCTCAATCGCCAATATACATGTATAATTATTTCGCATAGAACGACAGCTAGAAACTAGCACTTAAGTACTCAGTCGTGTTAATGTTCACAAAACACTGAGATTCACAATAATAAGGAACGAGGCTTTAAATTAATTGAGAAAAATCAGCGATTCCAAGACTGATTGCTCTTACTGGACTAAACTTGAAAACTTACACAGGCACACCATCCCGCGTTCCATAACCCGAACCAACCAAGGCGCCCATAATGCTCAAACTGACGCCATGAAGCAAAAGTAGAAAACTGGTACCGTTCTCAAAAGCGATGGACTTTTCAATCAATAGATTACAGTGTCTTCATCCTCCTCAATCATAACGTCGTCAGCTCTATCAGACTCTTTTTCAGGGCCGACCTTATTAGTAGCGCGTGAAGGGGGGCGATTAGTAGTTTCATGGTGCGGCTTGTCAGCAGGTTGCTCATCATGGGGTTTACCCACTATCTCCTGTTTCTCTGATACGGGGGATTTCACCGCAATGCCTAGAGCTCTCAGGCGCTGGTTTTTGCGTTCCTTAAACTCCGAAATCTCCTTCGCAATGATCTTCTCAACTCCTTGAAGCTGGTCTTTTATTTCATCTTCTTGCGTTCTGGTGAGCTCCCACGGCAGGTAATACTGCAGAAATGGTTAGGAATAGTGAGTCTAATAAGGAAGCCCCATGAACAAGCTTACAATCTTGGGCCTAGCTCTGGTTTGCAGGTAATGGGCCTTAGCTAGCATATCGGCGTGTTTAGTTTTCATCTAGACATTGTCGTAAGCAATGTGTCCACCCATTCGGTCTAATCTAGACGGGTGCGAAGAATAGCGTACAACTTGCTCGTCAAACTTGAGCTGCTCGGCCTTCCGCACGGTTTCTAGCTTGGCCAGCTTCTGCATACGCAGGCGATCATCTTCAGCTCGTTGCTGAGTGGATTTTGCCTGCTGTCGACGCTCAATGTCTTGTCGCTTCTTATGTTGTGAGCCGGCACTAGCTTGGCTTAGGGTGTTCATCAAACCGCCTAGTAATCGCCTTCCACGCTTCTTCTCCTCCAGACGCGCGATCTCTCGGCGGTCTTTGTCTGATTCTTTTATAGAAGGAGGTTGAGGCTCGATTCGGTGGTGGGCCTTCTCGCTATCCACCTTGGCCCTCTTAGGTGATTTGAGGGTCGCATCCTCGGTAGGCATGGGTGAAGAGGAAGCTTTGCGCTTCTGCTGCGCATTAGTGGCGGCAGCGTCTTGGCTCTGTTCTGGGGTAGGGTCGGCCATCTTGCCATCAGTATCGTGGCCATTCGAAGAGCTGCAGTTCGAGTGGATGGTCAGTAGTAGCGCATAAATCAGGACCGAGGACTCAATATGCTTACTGCTCGGTAGTCGACATGTCGTCAGGCAGCCGAAGCGAAAACAAAGATCCGTGCGCGGGCAAAACGCTGCATGTGCTTGAGTGGGTTAGAATCTAATAGTACAACACACGTATGTATGCCACGAGGGGCCATTCAATATTTTCGGATGTATTTAGTCCATAACAACAACTAGATGCGATGAGAAAAACGGACACCTCATGCGGAAAAGAAGCCTCTGAGGATTGTTTTAAACCTCTTGTTAAATTGACCAATGCTTCAAGCTAGAGATGGCTGGTGGTGAAAAATGAATGTCTTGGGAAAAAGAATGCTTCTCCAACAGTGTCACGACATCGCAAACAGACAGACGGCTTGACCGAGCAGCCTGCTTTGCCGCAGTGGGGGTAGGTACCTACTACTGTACCGTACCTAGCAGCCTAGCATGCCTAGGTACTCGAGGCTTGTGGTTGGGCCTCCAAAGTCGTTACAGCAAGGTTGTTTTAGCTGCACGAGCTAAACCCCACCCCCTGTCCATCACCCTGTCACCTATGCTACACTATGTAAGCCACCCCACTAGCGAACTGACCTGCAGAACTTCCAGTCATTACAACAAGTGGCGAGGCTGAGAAATCGAAAAACACCATCACATCATCATTACTTTCCCACCAGCATCTCGGGCCTTGCCGATCTTCACTTCTCTACCATATATCCTCACAGTTCTCCGCACAAACCTCGCATCCTCGTGAAATATTCGAACCCTGCAGTTCTTAACGGCAACAATTCTTTAGCTTCAGGTCAAACGGAACTGCAAAGAACTCTGCCCAAGCCGTGAAAGAGAAGCATAATGTCGCGCCATCATCCGTAAGTTGCCGACACCCTATGCGCCACCCCCAAAGATACATAGCTAATTGGCATCCCTTTTCCAAACAGCGATCTCGTAATGTGCCGCAAACAATCCGGCATCGCGATCGGCCGACTCTGCGACAAATGTGACGGCAAGTGTCCAGTCTGTGATTCTTACGTACGGCCGACAACCCTCGTGCGCATCTGCGACGAGTGCAGCTTCGGCAATTACCAGAACAAATGCGTAGTATGTGGTGGCGAGGGGATCTCGGATGCCTTCTACTGCTTTGAGTGCACGCGCCTCGAGAAGGACCGTGACGGTTGTCCGAAGATTATAAACCTGGGTAGTTCACGGACAGATGTGAGTCTTCCCGCTTCATGCCCTCTTGTACCTTTCAGCTGCCTCTCAATACAGGGGTCATGCAGATGTGGTAAATTGAGATATGTGCTAATAGTTCTCCTCTTCGTCGCAGTTATTCTACCAAAAGAAAACAAATCGGACAGGCTACTAACCTCTGTGATGCCCGGGTCTGGGCTGTTAAGGACGGTGTACGCAAGCGGATGATAGAAATCAGAAGAAAGGAATCAATTCTTGTATATTGCATTCACATCGGCGTTGTGGTTACAGCTCTTTTGCGTGGGTCGAGATGATACCCCCAGTTAGCATACTAGTCGAGAAAGAGGGATGCATTTATCATAAATCAAATACCAGAATAAGGATAAACCAATGTGGCCCAAGGCCTACTACCGTGTCATAATGCATTCAATCATCCATAATGCAGAGAATACTGCTAAAATACAGTACTGTATTAGAGTCCCGTCCCGCTAGTGGACACAATCCGCCCCAACTAAATATAGCTGACCTTCACGCCCATTCCTGCTGTCTGTTTGACTTTATTCCATCCTGATCCAAGAATACGTTGTATCCGCTCTCGTAAGTCTCTCCGGCTAAATAATACTATGATGCTGATAATAAAAGCAACAAGTCTCATCAGCAACATAGGGTTGGTCTTAAGTGAAGCCCCCATCTGCTCAATGACATTTCGCAGATTTGCTATGATCATAGCTGCTCGTGATCCGAAACTGGGTGTCACAGCCTTCTTCGCTTTCGGTATAGAGGATGGCGTCTGGGCTGGCTTTGACGAGGCAGAACCGTTTCTGATATACCGAGCCTTACTAGGGGACGAAGGGTGTGGTGACTGCTCGATGCCGTAATCAACCTCACTTCCTTCTCGCTTGGCACGTTCCTCATCCAATCGCCGGCGTTCTCTGGCTTCGTTCTCCGCTCTTAGCCTCCTGGCCTCTTCTATGTCCTTCCTCAGTTTGTCCTCTTGTCTCTGTTGTTCCTCACGCTCTTTCTGTTCGGCTTCTTGTTGCTCTTCTTGAAGGCTTTGGAGGGCCTGCAAGAAGGCCTCTCTTCTCTCATCGTCAAGTACTGAGCTGACACTGATGAACTCCCTTGCATAATCCCATTCATTATTTCGTAATAAGACATGAAGCGTATACAACTCAAGGATTTTGACTCTTGCATTCAGATCTCTCGGCGTATCAGCTCCGCTCACCGCTCCTTTGGATGCTGACCTACGACTTTTCGATGGGTAGCGATAAGAGCGAGCCGCCTCGAGCTGTCGGGATATGTCCAGGTTCGGAGTGTTCGAGGCAGCCAGATAGTTCTCTAGCCGCTTCTGATTCAGGACCTGCGACCGAGCGTGGGACAGTAGGAGAGTCGCCCTTTGAAGGAGTTAGTCGAACTTCACCACATGGGTGCAAAAGAACTGTTTATTCCTAGAGCGCACTCAAAATAGCTGTCTGCTCTGCACAGAAAGCTTCCACTTAGAAGAAACCTAGATTAAAATTTCGATGTTTAAACTGTAGGACGACTCACAGGTTTATCACCACGTCAGAGTCAACATCCCCTTCAACACCATGGTAGCCAAACTGGACAACCTCCTCCCATACATCACCCTCCCGAACCTTGTGACATAGAGCCCGCCACTCTTTTGTACCAAATGCCTCTTTCCCCTGTTCAGGGTCCAGCTCGAGAATCGCATTCAGTATAGTCAGGTAGAGGGTCCACACCTTGATCCTAGTGGACCGCGAGGCTCGGACAACGGGCGCAGGTTCTGTTAAGCCGTTGGCGTCGGACCCCTCGGTCGATGGTGTGATTATGGGCAGAACGGTCGACAATGCTTCAGGTAGCCGACGCGTGAGAAACAGCTGCGAGGCCTGCCGATACGTCTTAGATATTTGCGACGGTGCGACACGTGAGCTTGTAGAAGATGCTAAAGACGAAATTGAATTCGAGAGAACGTGCGATCCAAAGGTTTCTGAGGCCGTTGGGCTCAAGGTGGTCGAGAAAGAACCGTCGAACGCCATAGGATCATCGGACATCTGTGTCGGGAATGTAGAATGGAGTGCTCGATTACACTAGCACGGGCGCGACAAAACACCACATCGATCGATGCCGACAAAACAAAGGAAAGAGGAGATGCCGGGCACAATTATGATTGACTGCCAGACATCAAGGCTTGCACATGTATGAAAACAGTCATTGGCGTCTTGGAGTGTTTTCGTGGCATGTGGAACTTGCTCACAAGTAACCCGCAAGTTGGGCGGGAAATAGGAAAGTCAACACTGGACGCACGAGGCCTGAAGCTTTCTGTCGGTGATTACAAGCCGTCTTTTGCCTCGGTACGCCGGGGTGCACGCTCCACCTGCCTAGACAAATGTGCCTAGAAACTCCGACCTCCCGGACATGAGATGGCTAGGATGCTAATGGAGAGGGTGGCGCTAACGCTAATGATCTACATATACCCTGAGCAGCAAATCAAGGCTTTGAGACTGCACTTGACAAAGTATTCATAAAATTGTAATTTAGTCATCTGTATTATTCATTGTATCTTCAATGACATAGTAGTGTAATTACTGCTTATCATCATCATCACCATCATCATCATAATGGCTCAGCGATAAACAAAGTGATATGTTCTTTCAGAAATATCTATAAAGTACTTCATACTAGCTCTGGGTTGCTCAATCACAAGCTAGACATCTACTATAGCTCCACTCCTTGTTAATAAGTCCAAAAACTGTTGACCTCATACTATAGCTGCAAAAGGAACCTTGAGCTCTATCCCCAACTTTCGATAAGTTACCTCCGTTTTCTATAAGCCGAAACCCCTCATTATAGCCCCATGCAGTATTGTGAAATTGTACATATTCTCGAAGGTCAAGAGTATATTAGCCGAGCTTCATAGTTGCATCATTTCAATGCCAAACTTAATGATTTATAAAGTAAGAGCTGTACCTGTTCGGCCTCGGGATGAAATCATATGACTCAGTTGCTAAGTCTATCTACAACTTCTACGCATAGTCCGCTTAACGTTGTGCCAAGTCGGACTAGTCGGTATACATTGTATAGTAACCGTAGAACTATAGAATTCCGATTACTCTCATAAGTCTTCAGAGCATCAGCGTCCACCTACGTAACAACACCTATATCGGTCTGGCGATGAATTGACACAGCTCTTATTGGGTGTAACCAATTCTATCAGTAGTTCACTCGATATATCCCTGGTGGTGTACTCCAGAACTTCAAAGCAATGACTATTCCCTCTTCGCTTTTAGAAAAAATCACATCGGTTACATACATGCATTGTAACCTAAAAAGAAGAGGATACAATTTTCTGTTGGCAGCAATCTACTATTTCCGATAATTTTCCGATACGCTCCCGAAAGTGTAATTTTAAACTGCAATGCAGTTATTCTTTATCTCTTACAAGACCCTTGTTGTGCTCGATTTCAACTTAAAAATAAGTCATAATTCGAGGCCTAATTGGAATATATGGTCAATTAACTGATAAAATCAGCACATACGACCATAGGATCTGGAGAACGCGGGGTCCCGTCCGCTCCCCCATAGCTAAGCCAGATACCGCCAGATTAGTAGTTGGGTCGGTGACGATCAGCGAATCCCTGGTGTTGTATGTTTTTTTATGCTTTTTCTCCCTTTTTAGCGTTTGACGTTAAGGCAATGCTATTCCTTTATTATTAAACTTCTTAATTCAATGACAGAATCAATACTCCTGCCGGACTGCGGTACTGTTTCATTTTGACAACTTCAGACATCACCTTAAGTTCTATCTTAGCACAGTAGCAACAGGAATGGATCTTACAGCTTCGTTTCCCTGAGCCTCAACCCAATCTTATTGGGCTGTTTTGTCGAAATAACTCTCAAGATTAGGCTGGCACGATAAATCTTCAGCGTTTCTACATGTTTTCGGTCATGTGACTGTATCCAACGTTAAGCCCCGCCAGCAGATGTAAGGTTTTGTGCGTAAAAGTCCCTTTCTTAATTTTTCCTCGCAGCTAATCGATAAGGCGTTCAACGCCGACCTCCGTGACGGTCGGAGAAAACCGTATCTGGAGAAGGCCTGGGAACAAGTCAAGAGGCGGAGGGCGACTATTAGCAAGGACCTTGCCATAGGACTCCTGGGCCTGGTGGGAAACGGGGACTTGGTAGACATCAGCGGAGTAGACTCCCTAGAGGATGCCGTGGTGCGGATGGCGGCAGCCGGCTACGTGTCACAGGTAATCCTGGCGGCTCCCTCCATAAACAAGTTGTCCGGACTGTGCTAGCTACCCGACCCCCAGGGAAAAGGTATTCCTGCCATGTACGGAACATACACCTTAAGTCAGGGCTTGCAAGTGGTTTCAAGAGCGGGCATGGCCATGGTGCAAGGGCGGTTGGCAGAGATCTCGAATCACGAGTATATGAAAACTTTCAAAGTGTTTGCCTCCATGAAGGTTAGGAAGAGAGGAGCTGAGACGGATACCATGCTGACAGGTCCACTGCTACTCCGGGACCAGAGGGCGTCGGTAACAATAGAAGTCAAGCGGGATCTGAACAGAGACGTGTGAGAGAGTAGCGAAGCAGATGCAGATGGAAAAGAGTGGCAGCTAGGATTACAAATTGCTGCTACTGCGCACGCGGATGTCAGAACAGAGGAGATTTTTGGCAGTTATAGTCTTGGCAGTCAGCGACAGTGTTCTGAATCGAGAGGGAGCTGTCTGGGTTATGTCGTACAATTTGGCCTGGCACGTGTCCAGCTCACGACCGCTTGAGCAGTATTTGATCGGGCTGCACCCCTGAATATCCCGAATTTGAACTAAATGTTTTCGCTAATATGGCATAGATATATAAAATGTTCTCGTATGTCAAGTTAGTGGCGGGGGTTAAGCCTATAACCATAACATAGTAAATAATATGCCAACCACTTACCTACTTAAGAACACCGATAAATAAAAATCCTAGAAATATATTTTGTCTCTCTATAAGGGGCTTGATATCAGGGCGCGCCTGAATGAAGCGAATCGAGCTTATAACTGTCTTAAAGAAAGGAAAAGAGATTTTAGCAAGCCGAGAGATAAAGTATAGTTTAAATTAGAGCTTAATAATCTATAACTTTTGTCTTTTAAAGCTAAGAAAAAGACCTTCAAGCGTCATATATCTTTATATAACGTTACCCAACCCTTAAAGCTTTCAATACAACAGCGTAATAACCTCGCTATCCTACGGCTTGCTCCTTGGATATACACGGTGTTTGCTGGATCATCTTCTTGTGACTTTCACGTTTGTTAAAGAGAGTTGACAATCAGGTTTAGTGGCCATATTGGGTTTGGCTGATCAGCCGTCACAGACTCAGAGCACTAAGAACTCCTGTTTCTTGCTTCTCTATGGAATCTAATTCCAATTTGTGTCTTAGGCTATCTACCCTAGTTTGTCCTGTTCTCTTATACTTGCTTTGTCTTGGATCTATCGAGACTACGCTATAAGTACTAAGAGATATGTCATCTCTTTCTATGATGCACGCCGAAAGTTAATCACGTAGACGGAGAAATAACAACCCAGAGTATAAGTTTAGTCACTCTATTATTATATAATATGTAAGAGACCAGATACGAATATGCGAATAACGTCCTTACTGAGCGAGGAGAAGTAAACAATCCAAGACGACTACCTTCCATTGTCACTACATTTGCGGGTATAAATGCGGGCTCCCTCAATCTTTAACCTCGCCGGCGCAATATTGTTTCCGTGGTGTTCCGCAGCACTCCGCCATGCCCAAAATCAGCATTGCTTGCTTTTTGCAAACTTTGAGGTTCCCCTCCTCAACCTACAGAACAACAACAGTTGGAGCTGTATACCGAACACTCATTGCTGTGAATACGCTGAACTGATTCCGCTCCTCTTTCAACGATCAAGCTTGAAACACGCGCCAAAGTGTGATTTGCACTTTCACTGCAAGTCTTCTTGTTTCCATATGCGGTCAAAATCCTAGCATTTCCTCTCGTATCCCCCTTCAGGCTCCGTCCATGAAGATAGCCCTTTCTTCTACCATGGAACTGAACTCTACTACATTCTGGAGCTTGCTACCAGAAGTTATAGGTGCAATGGCCGACTCCTGCTTTGTAGCAATTGACCTTGAGACGACAGGAATCACTACAACAAGCCATCCTCTCCCACAAACCACTCCTGTCCAGGAGGCGTACGCTCACGTTAAGCGTACCGCAGAGACATTCCAGGTGCTTCAAATTGGATTCACGTTCTGCAAATACAATAATAGCAATGGCATGTTTCCCCTAATTTTGCGTGTCGATCCTACTAACACTACGCTTTAGCTGAGTACGAAACAAAGACTTTTGAATGTCTCGTTTCTCCCCTTTTCCCTGATGGAGGCGCGGCATCGAAGATTCTTACGAAGACGCTGAACCGGAAGTTTACCACATCGGTGTCCACATATGCCTTTCTTCGTTCCAACCGATTTGCGTTTCTCGAGGCCTTGGACTCTGGCGTATCTTATCTCAGCAAGGAGGAAGAGGAGGAAACGCGCCAGCCTGGTTATGGGAAGACCATGGCTGGCACCATGGACATATCAAATCTGAATGGTGGCTTGCAGCGGTTCGTCCGGTTCTGGAGGACCGCGATATCAGCCGGTCTCGCTGCAACAGCACCACGCAAGGTAATTCTGTACCCGTTTATCTTCTCCTGGTTATCCGTCAGTACCAAGCCAACCGTCTAACGAGATCTCTATAGGACCTCAATATCCTCGTCGAAGATCCCGTTGGAGAGTGGGTCAGCTTTGCAAAAGCCGGCCTCATACACAAGCTTCTGGGCCATGAGTTCCCGTTTCTTTCAGCCAAAAGAGAAGGCCCAGGCCACCAGCTCCGTATCAGATGGAGAGACGAAGAAGCGGTTTGTTGTCTTGCGCCTTTGCTAAGCCTACTCTACTCTTCTGCGAAATGTACACTAATGTCGTTTCTTGATTAGGAACTCCGGCTCCAGCAAGCCCACTTAGACGATATTGATAGACACGTTGGTGAGTTGTCTTATATACTATCAATAAACCCCTTGTTGCTAATAGATTTAGGTATTCGATATGTATTTGACGCTCTGACAAGAGGTAGCTTTGCCTCCAAGGTCGAGAATGGCTGGGTCACCAACAATTCTGGGCCTGGAGAGCCCAGCAAGGCTTATCTACGGGACACCCAGACAGGTTTTAACCTGGCGGCGGATATGATGCAAGCTGAAATGACTCTGAAGGCCAGAAGTCCAATCCTTGTTGGCCATAACCTCTTGCACGACCTCGCCTTCATATATAATACGTTCTTTGGTGCCCTGCCAGAGACCGTGGATGAGTTTTTGTCAGTCATACACAAGCTTTTCCCGCGTATTGTAGACACGAAGTACATGTTTATTCGCGGCCAAGCCCACCTGGGCCAGCACGCCCCTCACTGGCCTTTGCTGGAGCTATACCACATGCATGCTGAGAGGCAGTTCCCGCCGATCCGCAGCGTCGACAACTTTACCGAGAAGAGTGGTCAGGAGCACCACGCGGGCTATGACAGTAAGCCCCCCGCTATAATATCTCTAAAAGAGACTGGAGCTGGGAATATTATACTGATGTGTATAGGCTGGTTGACCATGGTGTTGTTCCTTAAGCAAACATGCTATATTGAAGGGTTCTGGACCGAGGCCAACAATCCCGCACAAAACATCTACGAACCTGTGCAGAACGACTATAGCGGTCATACTTCTACTGCTTCGGAGAGGTGAGCCTATATAATGCAGCCCAAATTATAACGCATCTTCTGACTGATATTGATCTCTCCGCCAGCCAACCTCACCATGAAAACCTCCTCGACGATGGCATTGATGGCGAGGAAGTTCAGGGAAGCCTATTAGATTTCTATCCGACTCTCAATCCGGACCGAGTCGTATACCAAGATGCTGGCTCGTCGTCCTACGATTCCCTTGCTTGGCCGCTAGAGGATAACTCCGACGAAGAAACATATTTTATCCCCAGTTGGTCGTACCCTTTCTGGCGCGATTTCGGTAATAAGACCCGCATCAATGGGAGTTTTATCCTCGAGTTTAAGTAAAGAAATTGTGCAGAGCCAAGCATAGGGACAGACTTGTGAAACAAGAATATAGCCCTAGTAGCTTGTTATGCGATGCAGGGCTCTGGCAGGGCAAGGCATGACATGACCAATATGTGATGTATTGGTGTGAGAGAAGGCTATCCAGGGCCTGGCACTGGGAGTGGGCTATTAACAGCCTGCACGTGGGCTGCTTACGTGGACCCTTGCGACATCATGTACTGTATAAAATAATTTCCATACGTTGCGTTTTCTAAACAACCAAGAGTCGATTATTTCCCCTGCCTGTCTTTGGTTATAAAATTACTGCCAAACAGAACCGTATGGTCGGTTATGTGCCTATCGTCAATTTGCCCGCCATCGCCAATATGTTCGACCGTTTCAGGGTTGGCGAGGTCCACTACTAAAGCAGGACTAAAGCTCTCTGTGGCGTAAGGGTGCTGTTACTAGATGCTTGCGGGTTCTATCTCCTCATAAGAAAGAGCGGCCGGAGTATGATGATCCTAATCATACACATCGTTAACGGTCTTATGAATCGATCCCTGCCTCTTTCCTTCATATCCAGCCTCTGCTTCGACAGTAGTGTGATTCGAGACGGTCCATACCGTCGGCAAGGCAACGACGAGGGACCCAATACACAAACCCCAATTCATGCACAGCTGCGTCAATGCGCTTGTATGGAGCGCGTTGATTCTCCAAGCCATGGCGCCACCAGTAGCTTGGAAGGTCTTGTATGCCCCAACGAGAATGGCGGCTCGCGCGGAACTGTTGGACTCTGTGCCAATGAGCCAGTAAGCAAAACCCTGCCACAGCGCGTCGTAGCCACCGTAGAAGATGTACAGGATGATGGGGCCAGTCGAAATGCTTCCCTCCGTGTAGTCAGTATCCTGGATATGACCAGCAGTTATACGTCTGTTCTCCCACAGCTGGAATGCATATCCACCTCCCCAGATGGCCATGCCCATAACAATGAGAACAGTCCACCCGATACGAGCACGCACGCTACGGCTGAACCAAGGCATGTCAAGAATGAGGCCGATGATAAGGCCACCTAGCATCTGTGCTATCCAGTATAATGCACCGTTTAGAGAACGGGTACGGATGTTGAAAGTTCTACCATTGACCTCATTCTGCTGGTAGCTGTAGAAGACGTTGGCAGAGTAAAAGAGCGGGATCATGCAGGCAACACGCCACTTGGTGATGGTTTTGGCGGCCATTATGATGGTGCCCTTGATGCTGCGCCTCTCGGTCTCGACAGCGTTGTGTAGCTGGGCAAGTCGAATGCGTGATGGCGAGCAGATGAACAAGCCGAGGAAATAACCGAATACCATGATAGCTAAGAGCGCAATGTAAGTTGAATCGGTAACGGTGCCGCTTTTGGAGTTGTAGTTCAGACCGAAGGACACCAACGATCCGATGCCACCACCAAGGTTGAAGATAATCCAGAAGACGGCGATAGCTCTGCCCTTCTGCGACTCGTCTACGTACGTGGTCATTATCGCCCCGTGCACGATCCAGAGGAAAGAGGCACCGATGCCCAAAATAGCACCCGAGGCGATGACAAAGTTACCCTCTGCATGATGGTTGAAGTGAAGCAAGCTACCAGTGTAGAGGGCATATGTCCACCCGCCGATAAGGAAGCAGATGCGCGGTCCGACCCACGAGAAGATGGGGCCTGCGATGAAGAGAGCCGTAGCCGCAGTAGTAGAGAGTAATGCAACAGTGGCATTCGCGGCGACAGTCGGGTCAACCTGACCGGACCCTCCGATACCACTGAGAGCATTGTATATCTACGCAGCTTAGTACGGACGCTAGGATGTCTTTGATTTCACTCTATATGTTGGTATTTATGGTCACTTACGCCAGGGAGACAGAAACAGATTACGCTGATGAGCAAAATCTGCGTCCATGGATGAGCATAGAAGCGCACCAGCTTGGCCGAGTGTGGTTGGTTGAAGTTGTCCTCCTGCTGCTGATTCCTCCGGTACTCTAGAATTTGGGCATTGGCCTGGGCATTGGCCGGAGGTGTCTCTTTCGTTTCGCTGGGCATTGCATAAGGCTTACGGTTATCTGGTCGCTGTTTCATGCCTGGTAGAATATTAGTGAAGGCTTCGACCTGGTAATCAAAGTTGGCAAGCCGCGTTCGTACAATCAGATATTATGATGAAACCGAAAGCCGGCTACGGCTTGACACGTTACATTCACATCAATCGTCGGCTTGGATTATATCACCCACTGAAGACGGACCCGATGCGGTGTCATCGTGCGGAGTGAACAGTGACGCATATAACCAATCAAAACAACAAGAGGCTTCTCGCCTAGTGATTTTAGCTTAAGCTTTCTTGAACCAAAAGAGGATTTTCATATCGTACTTCTTTTACGAGAGGAGATCATCTTCCTAATCGGGCAGGTGCACGAACGCCATCAACAGAAGCAAACGGTCCCGCAATATCAGAAGTGACAATTGTGCGCTCACTCGAAGCTGAGTGGCAAGTTCTTCGACCCTTCATCTCCGACCGTAACTGCAGAACACATCGGATTAGTTATGAATACCATGTGTTAATATCGTCATTTGTAGCAAGCGTTCGCGTATCTGTGACGTCCTTTTCTAATTGTCTCTGCCAGTGTCTTTACAAGGGTATAGATGTGTTGGATAGGCTTCTTCATAAGTTTGTCGTATCTGGAGGTCTTCACAAGCCATGTAAACGGTACTAATTTAACATATAGTACGACCGCATGTCTGTGAAAATATAAAATACGTGTTGCATTAAACATTGGGACCTGATTATGTGGTGAGTCATGGGGAGCATGAGGCGAAGATGGCATGTGCCGCACTCACCTAAAAGAGTTCGAAAATATCTCCTCATATTCCCTTAGCTTTAGGTTAATGGCATCAGTCTAAGCGCCAGACAAACGTCTAGATGTGGCACATATAGAGATAGGTTACCTAGACTGTTTTCCCATTCTCGAAACAATTTCGAACTGGCAGCTCGGCTTGCATATCTTTTCAGGATTACTTAAAATGTCAAACTTTGGAAGATGCTCATATCCTGTTTCATTGCTCGAGAAACCTCAATCCTAATCCATACGCATCGGTAAAAGACCATATAAAATCGGAGCAAGCCACACTATTCTATTGTGGACTAGTTGGTCGTATAAATCTCGCCAGCCCGGGTTTTCGCGGCTACATTTCATAACCCACGAGATTGTTAGTATATTTGTTATTATTAGATTGGCCACTGATCATAATTAATTCAAATACTAGATTATCGTCGATCCGAAAGAGTAGCTTACGAAGCGGCTATTCTCGGGTATTCGAAGAGCTTGAAGCGCAGAGAGTAGGCATCAGTATTTCTATGCAATGCATTGGTTGTAATATCTTTAATGTGATTAGATATCAGGACCCGAGGCTCAGTTGGACTATAAAAGTAGATGACGTTTAGGACAGCCTGACTGTTCTATAATTGCTATTGATTCGGCTAGGAGAGTTGCTTCAGACTTGCGCAGATGATAGCACTATGTAGCAATTGCCTGATGAGATATGATGGTGTGATGTAAGAGTGTAATATGTGTGAAATGCGCAACATTAATTATAACAGTGTTGGACTTTCAGAATTGCTTCTTGGTATGGACTGAAAGTCGTCTTGAATATACATCTACATCAGAGGCATAGTAGGGTATGTCCCCAGCCTGATATATGTCAGCGTCAAGTCAAGTAGGCTGCTTGGCTATTCCTGTGCGATATCAGTAGTATATGGAACATATAATGATGCCTCGCATGGGCCATTAAAAGACACGGAAACATTGGCCCCAGTGCCACCATATTATGAGGTTTAGATAATTAAGTGATTTAGTTTACAGCGCCAACAGTTCCCCCCCTTTCCACCCACGTCTACAGCCACCATATCCCATACTAATTATTTATATACATATTTTACGCACCGTATATCTTAACGAAGGTTTACATACATTTATTATAAGCATAGCTTGTTTAAAAGTAAATGATGTGCTTTCTATTTGAAAACTTAATTACGCACTCCTGATTATTTTGCATAGCGCTGGTTGGTCGGAGCTAGCGGACTTCCTGGGAGTATAATTAAGTTTCATAGCAGAGATATAATATACCTTTGTGTCCATTATAAATACATACGACCATAGGATCTGGAAAACGCGGGGTCCCGTCCGCTCCCCCATAGCTAAGCCAGATACCGCCAGATTAGTAGTTGGGTCGGTGACGACCAGCGAATCCCTGGTGTTGTATGTTTTTTTTTACTTTTTTTTACTTTTTTTTTTTTTTTTTTTTTTTTTTTAAACTTGATTATTTTAGATTTACCTTGCCTCGCTGAGGAGATGTGCCTTTCTATCATCATTAATATCCTCATCAAAAAATAGCTGGTTACGTTGCCAGCTTAAGCGGTAATCCCTATGCAATGTTCTAAGTGGCAGGGGTGACTTTGACTTAACGGGAAGATTAAAAAATACATAAAGCGTATGCTTAGCGAGAATATCACTATTAATTTGAATATCCGATTTCGGGTCAAAGGACTTCCGGCGAAGCACTGCGTTCATAGTTTTCCAACTTGACAAGGGTTTTTGTTAGGCATAACTACTTATTAGCGACGCGAAGGGGCTGGTTCAATATATATAAATAGGTTAAAAATATTAACGGATTCGAGCCTTCTCTGTGTCTGTTGTCAGCTCGTCCGGGTTTGGTGCGAGTTCGGCGCGAGCTCGTCCGGAACTGCAGGACCGTCATGCGGGGGGCTCGTGCCATGGGATTCCAAACTCATTTCCGCGCTTCTCACTGAACTAAGCAATCTAGGAGTAGCAAAACTTGAGAGCATGACGGATGACCCAGCCCATCGGGGTAGGCAGCGAGCCATGCGCCTCGGAACGCGGAGCTGCGCGGAATGTCGGAGACGCAAAATCCGTTGCGTGTATCCAGTAGGGAGTCGAATTTGCGAGGGTTGCTCACTGCGTCGCTGTCCGTGTTTGGCTCAACAGCAGGGTCAACAAAGACTATCGGCGCAGCGAATTCGAGAGAGAGGTGTTGTCAACGAAGGTCTGCAGCAAAGAGTCCAAGCTCTCGAGAAGGCCATACTCCGGACCTGTCGTGGCCTCGATCTGCATTCTGATGTCGAAAAGAACCCAAACGTCAAGGTGAGCGTAGTAAGAGCATTGCGACATCTACAGTTACGCCGAGCCGAGGATACCGACAGCAGCACCGGTGGCACTCCTAGTTATGGCGATAGCTCTACCCTGTACTCAACAGATGACTCAGACGACGGGCTCGACTTCAAGGACGCACCGCTGGCTGCGCTCTTCAAAGCCGCAGCCATGCTAGATGACGATGCCAGCTCGGAAAGTTGTGAGGCCTTAGATTTAAGCTCCTCGTCGAGGCTCCGGCATCTTTCTTCGGTTTTTGATACGATTATGTTGAAAGACGAATATCTGGACTCCATCCTCAAGACCACTCAGAAATACTGGAAGTTGTGGCCTACGTGCTATTACGGGCCACGAACCTCGGACACTATACGGTGTAATGAGGCTCCTCCTGCCGCAGCAGGCATTCTCTCTGGTATGCTCCGCTCAGGAGACCCATCCGTGATGGCAAAGGCGATTCTTTTCCTCTCCCTGTGCATCCAGCAACTGCCCAGAACCTGGCCGTCACAGGGCTTGCCATCGGCGCCTCAAGTTCTTGTGACATCATATATGCGTACAGCAGACGATCTGATTTACATTGTGACCGGTATACGAGAGACAATTGACGCAGCCGAAGCATGGATTTTTGAATCCACACTCTATATAAACATGGGCAAGCCTCGAAAGGCATGGCTTTGCTTCCGCCGCGCTGCAAATGCAGCCTTACTCCTTGGACTTCACCGAGTGGCGAACGAGGGCCGAAGTGAGCGCGAAGACGCTTTATGGACTCAAATTTGGCAGGGCGAAAGATTCTGCTCTCTGACTCTAGGCCTCCCGAGTGCAATCTCGAACCAACATCCGGCCATGACCCGCTCCCTAACTTCAAATGATGGGGTTTATGGTCCTTTGCAGCACCGGCTATACATCCTAGCCGGAGAAATAATTGAAAGGAACCAGAGCTCTCCGTTCAACTATGTAACAACTATGCAGATTGACCAAGAGGTGGAACAATGCAAAACTCTTATGCCCAATGACTTCTGGAGCGAACCACCTTGCCCCGATTGGTCACTAATCGACATCTACTACCGCCAGGTCACGAAGATCCAGTACTTTATCTGCATCATGATGCTTCACATGCCGTTCATGCTTAAGTCTTCGGCGGAGAGAAAGTTCGAGTACAACCGTGTCGCCGGGCAGGATGCCTCGAGGGAAATAATAAAGAATTTCTTGCTTCTACGAAAAGTACCCAATGCAGAACTTATCATATGCGAGGTGCTAGACTTCCACGTTTTCAGCGCTGGGATGATTCTCATGATAAACCTCCTCTCGCATCCTGATCTGGCTTCCTCTGACGATACGAACAGAGATCTAGCTCTCGTAAAAACATTGGCCGAAACTTTCCAACAAACTGCCTCGCTAATGCACTGTAACGTGGCAAGGCAAGGATCACACCTACTAGATCTCCTGATGCAAGTGCAGAGAGGTTCCTACCGAGGTCGTGATAAGTTCGTTGCAATCCTGCCATATTTCGGGAAGGTTAAGATTAGCTTTCCGATCAATGGGCTCGCTGGCCCCTTATCTGAAGAAGTCAACCAATCGACCGCCTTACCTGATACCACCGGTAGTGTGGAGTTCAGTTCTTGGTCTAGCGATCAGGATTTCCTGATGACAATGGGCTTTGAGCAAGAGCTTTGTGGTGACTGGTCTGCCGTACCGGATATGGATGCTAACATCAACTACGATTGGTCTCAAACTTTCCTTGGTGATCAACTATAGGGGTTTTTGTCGCTACTAGAGGAGCGCCTCAAGAGGGCCATAGAGATTTTGCAGTGCAGATATATAATCCTCAGATGTGTGCTGTTCCTGGAATGTGACCCTTGAAATTCTGCTTAGTACGAGACTTAGGCATCGTGTCAGAGGGTAAAAGGTTAACCGTAGTACCGCCATTGATATTACGCTATATATGTATCCTGATACATCGAAATAATAGCGCCACTCTATATCGTCGCGAATAGCGTAAAGTAATTATTCCTGCCTATTTGAGTCGCTTCTTTTCCTATTCGTTTTTATTTTATATTTTGTATATACATACATTTTCACGGGACCGCTTGTAGTGCCGATGTTGGCCTTTAGATGTCATGGGTGTAGGGTCGGAAAAAACGAAGAGCCAAACAGTCCCTGTGACGTCGATGATTGAGACCAGGCCTGCCTCTTGCTCAGATACATTTTTTCGGTACCTGTAGGCGTACGGAATTAAACAAGACTTTTCAATCCCGCACATGCGGCCAGATTGGAGGTCCGCAGGCATCGGCGCGTTATAGGTGTACATAAGTGCGGGCACTGTTTCGAGATTGGTTTTTCCATGGTTCTCGCACCGTTTCGGACCACCTCGCACCAACACGGACGAACGCTTCACATATAAAAAAAGCTTCGGAGCTGCAATGACCAAGTGACCAGTGACCAGTGACCCTGACTATTCTCTTTCATATCATTACAATCCTCCAGTAAAACAAGATGGTTGATGCAGCTAGCTTTATAACCGGGAAAAGAATGCCAATCATTGTGGCGGTGGCATACCCGGCGTTTGGGCATACCAACGGCATGATCCATATCTCAAGCCATTTAGTTAAACACGGATTCAAGGTCTACTTCGTCGGCGGATCCGATTTCGAGCGTCCGATCAAAGAAAGTGGTGCCGAATACATTGAGAATAACTTCAACTTCGTCACACCCGAGTGGTCGGAAGGGGTATCTGCACTGAATGGTATCGATAGCTTCCTCTTCGCCCTTAAGGAAGTGTTCGCGAAATCAACGTTAACGGGGTTTCCGTTGCTCAGGGCCACACTTGAGAGGGTCCGGGATGAGAACCCAGGACGCCAGATCATTATCTTCCATGAGGCCATGGCAAACTCCCTTCTTCCGTTTTACTACGGAGCGCCTTTGCCCAAGGGCTACGATCAACTACCTAAGATCATCAATTTTCACACAACGTTCAATTTTGAGCAGAGTAGGGATGTGTTTCCCGTTGGCTCAGCCCTGCCACCCGCAAGCAGCGATAAGGAGCGAGCCATGGTCAAGGAAGCATGGGATTCTTTCATCTCCAAGTCCACTACACTCAACGACTACGCCAGCAACATCTACAGGACCCTTGGCGCAACCATGGACGTGACAGACTTCTACCTCGATAGGATGATGAACATTGGTGAAGTAACACTCTTGCCCTTCAGCTCGAGCCTGGAATTCCCACGCTCGGACCTAAACCCCAAGATCAAATTTATTGGGACTCTGCCTGTGAAGCCCATCAGCCCCGACCTTGTATATCCGCCCTGGTGGGCTGAGATCGAGGCCAACGCCGAACTCCCCGTCTCTTCGCCCGACCGAAAGAAAGTCGTTTTCGTTACCCAGGGCACCGTAACGGTTGACTATACAGAGCTCCTAATCCCTACCCTCAAGGCGCTTGCCTCCCGCAGCGATCTCATCGTCATTGCTACGCTGGGCTCCCGCGGCCAAACGTTGCCAGATGATGTTGAAATCGGCGCCAACGTGCGGATCCTTGACTACTTCCCCTACGACGCCGTACTGCAGAAGGCGGACGTATTTGTTTCCAACGCAGGCTTCGGTAGTTATTTGCACGGCGTCACCCATGGCGTGCCGATGGTCCTAGCAGGTACTAAACTGGACAAGGGGGATGTATGCGCGCGGGCCGAGTACTGCGGTATTGCCATCGACCTAAAAACACAGAATCCGACGCAAGAAGCTCTGGCCGAGGCCGTCGACAAGGTGTTGCGCGAGCCAAAGTATAAGATGCGTTCTATCGAGATCAAGAAGGAGAACGAGGCCCTGGACGCTCTGGGAACTATCGAGAAGATCATCTTGAGCTATGCTGAGTAAGACCTCAGCGCCTCCAGACTATGTTACCGCAACAGCCGTGTGGGCCGAAGATCGCGAGGGCTTAAAGAGCCCAGGTTACTGTATGGTGCTATGGGCGCCAGGCAGTAGGGTTGCTAAAACATATGACTTGTCGAACACTTTCATTTCTCCGGGGCTATCCCAAAATGAAACCAAACGAATCAATAACTTCGGTTATTAGGTCCGGAACAAAATTTACCGCTAATATTTCCGACTCAGTGACACCGGGATAGATCGTGCTGGCAGCGCCTCTTATAGCAGTGTTCTTGTTAATTATCTTCTCGAGCTTTACTTTCGTTAATAAATAGACATAGAATTCTTCTAAACATATATATTTGTCCAAAGTTCAGAAGTATTGCTCCAAAGGCAAACTGATGCATCTTGATTCAGTTCGAAAGGGTTTTGCACGAATTATGTTGGCTACTCACAACACAACTTCATCGTTTTCCTTCAAGGGGACACTCGTCCAAATATTATGAAATAGGGTAATTGGCGTAGGCGCATTAAGCATCTTATCGCTGTCTGGCTATAAGAATTTCTAACAAGCGGCTTCTGTCGCTCTTCTCGCTAATTACACCTTACCCAATGCAGAGACTCTGGAATGCTATAGAGAGTGATCAAATGCGCACGGATAGTAAGCATCTTGTGTTGTTCACGAACTCGGTATTTAGGGCCCCCTGATAGACGCCAAAGGTTTTAGAGCTTACTGACTATTGCGGTCTACTTGTAATACCTCGCTAAAATGGCCTTTCTGTTCACGTTGTGACAGGACCTCCTGACATGCTCCCGGTAACATGAGCCATTCCGCTCTCGAGCCGACCTAGCGGCATACTTCCTAGCAAATACTTTCGTTCCCGCGACGGCGAGGCCAAATATTCCTGTATCTTACCCAAGACGTAAAACCCTTGTTGGCCTTACCATTCATATTTGTACTAGAGCTACAAGAACTCTCTTCACACTCCCTCTTTGTCTGCTCCATCTTAGCCATCTGTAGGAGGCGCTCTTTGTGCTTTTTCTTCAGGCGATCGAGTCGTCTGTCCCTCATCACCTGGTCAGTGTACTTCGCGGCGTCCTCATAGACACTCGAGGTGGGCCGGTTGAGGTCCAGCCAGAAATCGTCGAGTTTTGTTTTCACGACTAAGTTCGTCGAAGACCGTGCGAAAAACGACCAGATCCACGCCCGAGTCCAGGCGCTAAAAGCTAGAAAGAGACTAAGGAATACGACACCTGCAGAGATAGCAACTAGATGGGGCGAGGTTTGGTTAACTTCGGCGACCTGTCGAGGGAGAAAAGCTGTGGAATGGATGTATGGAGAAAGGGGCAAAGAGATCTAATTTTTGACAGGTACTCACATATGTAAAGAATTTGCTGGGAAATGGGCCAGTTATTGTTCCCGAATTCTTGGTTATTCATGCCGAAGACGCTGGACAGGAATGATAAGGGCAACTAGATTGTGTTAACTACATCGACAGCATGTGACCTGACTAAGAGGTCCGGATGAATATTTGTTTCCGAAAAGGTGGACATACGAAGACGATGGTGACAAGGGTAAAAGTCATAATTGAACGGCCCTGCTTAATTGTCTCATCAGATTGCCTGACAGCTTGCCACGCTTGGACGACGCTCGCCTGCTGCTGTTTCATCGATAGGAGGTGGAGGACCTGTGCAATGTATGAATTATCATTAGTGATACTATCACAAAGAGTGTGCTTTGTATCGCTTCCTCACATGTTCGGCTGTGTTTTTAGCACTCGTACGCAACGTCTCGAGCTCTTTGATGTGGTCCGCTACTTTAGCCTGCCCCTCGTTGGCCTTCAATTTGAAGTAGTGGTAAGCCTTCTCTGCATTATATGACGGAGATGAGTATTGGTGGAAGCCATTGCTGCCTTTATGTGGCGGCGCGACTTTGTCTTTTTTAGACTGTCTACTACGCGCGTGCCTGAATTCTTTACTGAGCGTGCCGTCGGGATCCAGCCAGTGCTCCGCTTGCTCGACAAAGTTTTTCAAGATATTGTCGTGGGTATTAGCAATATGGAGCATAATATCTAACTCCTCAATGATATCTTCGATCTCTCGTTCCAGCTGACCTTCTGGGTTAATGTCGAGGAGTGGCACGTGAATTTTTGATATGTCGTGGTAGCCCTTGGCACGGTATACTTTGCTAGCCTCGTCGGTCCATCGCCACAGTCGCTCGAATGCAGCCGTTTGTTTGTTCATCTTGAACACATATTAGCTAGAGTGCATCCCCAAGTAATATGAATGAAGCTTACGATATTTCCAATGGCCTTTGAGAACTCGTCGATAACCTGGGGCTGTCTGTCAACGGTTTTGGTCCTGTCGAAGAAAGTCTTTGAGCACTGTTCAAGAATAATAAGAGCTAAATCAAAGACTGTATAAATCTGATCAGCCCCGACTCCTTCGATACTGGATCTAATAGATTTGTGGATGCCCGAGACGTCATTTTTATTCGCTCCATATCGCTTAGGAAAGCAAGTAATGATCGTTTTCGCATCCAAGATCCACATCCACAGCTGGTCCACCATGATAACTCGTGACAGCTTCCGGATGCTGGCTGTGCAGTCTGGACAAGTGCCCTCGATTTCCTGCTGCTTATGCTCTGGCCACTCCTTTTTCTCGCGATCGAAGCTGTGGAAGTCACTAGGCTTCGCTGTCGTGCCGCGGTAGACAACTTGGTCACGGTCTCTCTTCTTGGTTGAGCTGAGTTTCCAGTGGAACGCTTGGTCTAATGTTCTGCGGGGATGAAGGGGAGGATCTTTTGCAAGATATTTACGCAACAGCATCGTATCCCTATAGTTCGCCATACCTTCATGAAGCTTTGAAACGGCCATAAGATACTTCCCAAGCGGATTCTCAACTTTAAACCGGAATTTCTGAATCTTTGGGTCCTTGGCAATGGCAGCACTACCGATTGAATCAATTCTGTGTCTCATTTGGCTGTGAGTTTCTGTTTCTGTATGTTGGCTAGACGCCTCGGTTGACGGGCTCGTTGATACATGCAATGTTTGGTCGGGTGTTGTCTCAGACCTACTGGGATCTACGCAAGGTAAGCACCCAAGCTATTATTAAGTGTGTGGTAATTTCTTACCTGTAAGCGGCTCATTAGGTCTACGTTGGGCTCCAAGCCCATTCTCTTTCTGTTGTGGCGCTTTCCTTAGTTCAATACGCTCTTTTTTCTTATCAGCTTCTTTATCCTTCTGCTTCTTGAAAGCTTTAGCCATTATATTGTCCATCTCTATTGCGAAATGTTCTCTTTTTTTAGAAGTGTCCCAGTGGAGGTACGGCATCTATTCATAAAAGGTCAGTCTTCAGCATACACAGCTTGCACTGTACTTTACTGACAAACAGCACCATGTTGCTTGTATCTAAATCCATGATCCCCGGCTCTTATACTTGGTTAGAATAGTGAAAAATATCAGCATGGCGTAAATCTCCTTACTGGGTGATATTGTTTGACAAAGCGGTGACATGTATCTGGCATGAGGAGGGCCTGTATCGTCTGCGTGAAGCTGACCACGCCAGTAGCGCTCTTGCAGGATCATAGCCGCATTCGTTTTGTCTTCGCGCCTTAATTGTCGCTCAAAGGAAGCGAAGTCCGGCTTACTTTCGCCAAAATACTTGCCCATCGCTTCCTATAGATTTGTCAGGAATATCGTGTTCTATTCCTGTAAGGATGAACTCCACGTACCTCGACCCACTTTGAAGTTGAATCAGCTTCGTTACCACGAAAGTATACTATGCAGACGGTAGCAAGAAGATAATCGGAACTGCGCTTACCTCCATATTATTTGATGGGATATGAAAATAGCGAATAGTGTTGGGCTCGTCAGCTACCAGATCCTTATGCAATAGATTCTGTTCTCCGTAAAGAAAGTCCTGAATGCTTGTCTTCTGATCTGGGAACTTTCCCCAAATAAGCTCGTTTTCGTCATTGAAAGGTTTACGATCCTTGAATTTGATAATACCAACAGAGATATCCTTCTCCAGCTGATATGGAGTAGATTCTTCTCTTCGAGGGGTCTCATGGGATGATTGTGCATTAGTGTTGTTTCTTACGTTTGCACAACGTTTGGGCGAATTTTTCCACTCTTCACGACACGTATCTACTTCCTCGACAAGATGCTTATCCAGGCCGTCTTTCGCAAGGGTATTCCGAAGGAACTCAATTCGCCGTAGTTCCTTTTGGAAACTACTGTCCCAGCGCTTTTGTATGGCTTTTGCGTTTGTCAAAGCCTGTTCCTCCAATGTCAGTCGCCCTTCCTCATTTTCCTTTTCCCAGCCTGCTCGCTCCAATTTCTTTTTTTGATGTTCTACCTCCTTTTTCCAGATGACATTCTCAAGATTGAGGAATTTTTTTCTATCGCGGAATTCAATACAACCAAAATAATGGGTCTGGGGATCACGTATTGCATCGTTATGAGGCTCTGCACTAAGGCAGGACGTTGTTGCTGATGTGAGGCCCATATTGCAGGCAAGGCCATCTCACTACAAGTGTATGTCGAGTCAGATTGGAAGGAATAAATCAGATGGAAATTTCTGCGCATTCAAGCTCTTAATTATGGGAATATGGTCTGTTGGGGGCCGCAGAGCCTTGCTCAGCTCGACAGCCTCCCTGCCTACACCGAATATAATTTCTTACTTACGTTATGACTTATCCGCTTTCGCCGAGGGCTGGTGCTTGAGCTGACAAAATCACAATAGTTGATTGATCTTAGCTGAACCCCGAACCTGGACACCCCGTGGTTGTGACGGAATTGGCCAATGATCGAGTCTTTCCGCCCTCATCATTGTCGGGATCCAACTTTCGCATTGGAGGCGAGCTTCAGGTCGCCGCAAATGTAACCCACCATATCCTTGCCGCGGAAGTCGATCTAGTTGATTGCGTACTTATTCGATTCCGGAGCGACAACTAATACTGTTGACATATTCTCCCTTTCTATTCCATACAATTACCTACATCACTATTGTAAGTAATATGGGCTATATTTTGACTCTGTCAGTGCCTTAATAGGGATGAGAATTGCGAGCACAAGACACATTACTAGCCTTACGCGTACGTAGAGTGAAAATATACTACGAGAACCGTAGTGAGGCTGGCAACGGGGAATTCAGCAGTATCTGTCACTGGTGTGGTAAGAATCACCGGGGACCAGTTATGACCAGGATGTTTAGACTAGTGCAGTAAATATTAATGTCGTGCAGCTATAGGGTAGGGAGCAAGCTGAATTGGGAAAGCCCGACGAATTGCCGTCTAACTGGAGGCTCTGTTGTGCTTTTTTCAGCTCTGTGCAAGTTTTTCCAGGAAATATCTTTCCATTCATGCGTACAGCCTGCAGAAGAACGGTGTACTAGTCCTTGCCTGCTAATCGCTGATCGGCAATTGCGTACCTACAACCTTTACGTAAACTATTGATCAATGATTGTAAGTTCAACATCCCGATAGATGACCAGGATACGGCGAGGATCGCATGTCGTAGTGTGGTTCTTGTCACAGATAATAATTAATTGGTATCTGAACACTTATGAGTATATACAGCTGCATCTTTTGAGTCAATTTAGTTGCATGTCGCAAAAAGGTCCATTCGCTTAAATATCAACCTATCTTGCTTCTTCTCTCATTGACTTGCATTATGACTGTACTGGACACTAGACCTATGGCAAGCTTCTTAACATAGAAAGAAGGCTGCAATCTTGATGAAGCGACGAGTGGCTGTTAGGAGCAATGAGGGGTGTCTTACAACACTGAGGAGGCACGCTGGACCAGTGGCATATGGTCATTTACCACTTGCTCAGTACAAGGCTCTACCTGATCGGCGGAGCAATACTTAGTCATAAAGTCCAACCAGAGACGCATAAGACCCGTACAGCGTCAGACGCACGTCCTACTGGCGGTCGACAAAACTAACAATTTGTCTCGTTAGGGTACTCCATTTTCAGCCTGCTGAGAGGCCGCATCATATCCCAGCCCCCAACAAGTAGCCTCGGTCTAAGCTTGTTTAAAAGAGAAAAGGGTTTTGTGCCGTGCTTTTCTTGTAAGGGTTCGTCTTCCTGGACGGACGGCCCGTATTTCTGCAAATGCTCCACAGTATCATGAGCTCTACACTTTCAACACTATTAACACGACTAACACCTCTATAGATGTTACTGCCCTAAATAGGCTTCCAACATAGAGGGGGGTTTTTTTTTTTCAATCTAACCTAATCTAAGCTCTTCAATTTTAACAAATTCCTGTCCTGTAGCCACAAGCTAGTTATTCTGTATAAGAGACTGTCAGGTGTCGACAGTCAAAGGCTTCTCTATAGGTTAAAGACAAGGGATAGAGAATGTAAATAATTAGCTCCACTTACTTAGTATAAGCAGGATGGATGTAAACCATGCCTGGAAGATAAGACTTTTAAATTTACCTTACACTTTGTGGTACTTTGCTTATCTCATATCTTTAGTTCATCTTGTAAGGTGCCTTATCTACTGCATCATCATGGTGCTTAGTTCGCCTTGAAATAGCTAGTCTCAAATGAAAAGCACTTGCATAGAAACACTGCAGAGAAAGGCCCCCTCATACAAGTCTTGATGTCTTGTCTGTATAGGTCGATCATAGTACAGTGATATGATACAATGCATAGATACACTGATATGCGTGTCGGCGGTTGTAGATTACAAGGGGCAGCGACAGCATATCCGGTTTTATGTCTGCTCTACTCGCCCATCTAATTGCTTTCCCCCTTTCTCTCTTTTACCGGTCTGCCATCATGTTCCTGACGGCATGGAAGTAGTCCCTATCAAGCTTTGTCTTGAGCTCTTCTTTCGTCAACCAGTTGAAGTCCTTCAGCCCCATGCGGTTGTCTTTTAGGTCAGCCTGGCCGGCCATGATCCTGCCCTTGTGAAAGAACACTTTCTCGCCGCGCTGCTTTAGCGACGTGTCCTCATTGAACTGGGGTTGCTTGACGAGGTGTGCTACTGGCACCCGTCCAACCAACCATGTGTTCATGTTCACACCTGCTGCCAACTCCAGAGCTCTCGCAGCAGTCTGTAGTGATCATTAGCCACGAAGCTTCTATCATAACATGTAATTTGTATTCTACTCACTTCATGCAGATGCTCATCCGTAGGGACATCCTCTGTCGGAAACAGCCACTGGCCGTCGGTGCGCTGAACGATTAGGTATAGAGTGCGATCCAGCTTACGGTCTAACCGCCGTATATCATTCGTCTTATCAGCCTCCGTGATCCTGTCCATCGGCTGCTCCATGGGTACAACCTCATCTGGGGGGGCCTCCTCGCCGTCCTCGGTGACGCGTAACTCAGCATCCTTTAAAAGAATAGCGCGTACACGCTCCTCGTCACTGAGCGTACTACCAACCAACAGCTCGTCATTCCACGCATTGCGACCCTGAGCATAGTACCGGCCCAGCTCCTTAGCGGCGATCCTGCCGCGCTCCTCGAACTTGATCCGCCAGTCCAAGTCGGAAGCTGTGTCCTTTTTGAAGTAGAGGGTGTGTCGGAAGGGCAGCACCAACCGCTCATTCAGGCGCTTTTGGTAAAAGAAGAAGGAATTCTCGAAGGGCGTCAAGGCTCGGGTGATTAGAGGCGCTCTCGTGAGGATGACGCTGCTCCTTATTCGGTATTCGGCTCGGCGAGATGCTGTTATGGGTGGGTGTGGGTGTGATTCTGTAGGCTTGAGGTGATGAGCCTCAGCCATCGCTGCCGCATCGGCACTTGCTGAGTAGGGACGGAATTGGGCATTTCTGCAGCTGGCGCATATGTTCGCTCGTCCTGACGGTGTCTCTTTTTAGCATTCATTATGATAGCTATAGAGTCTGAAAGCAATGAATCGAGACATACTTTTTAACATGGCAGCAGCGACACTGCCACTTCTACTCGGCGCCGTCATGATCTGGAGCTGGGCGCTGCGTTGCTCTCCGTGTGTCAGGAGAAAGGTGCAGCAACAATGCAACGGCAATGGTTTGTCGTTCTGAATTCACGGTCTGTTCCACGGGTCTGGGTCGTGCGGCCAAGGCTCAACTTTTTTTTTGGAGCTCCCCTGACCGACCGGCGTTGATTAGGCACCAGCCACATAGGCCAAGGCGAAGTGAGGCTGGGTTTATGGCTGGTGAAAGCTAAGGTACCTAGATACGCACCTATCTTATCTCTTCTATCTGGCATGAACAACTCTGTGGTCATAGCGCCACATCACATGCAGTCAAGGCAGTTTCTTAATTACAGTGGGGGCGGTTCCTTGCATGATAGATATGCAAGCCATCCCATCCTGTCCGTTCAGTAATTACTTCCTAACCTAGCTATGTAGATACCTGGGTGTACCATCCTGAACAGCAACGGGAACTTACCTGAGCGGTGCCCCCTTTAGCCTGAGCATGACCTGGGCTTAGCCTACCTTAAGCAAGCCCGCTTTTACACAAGCCCAGATGCATAAAATCTCAAATTTCCCAATAATAATGATGAAAATAATAATACTTCTATTACCAAATGTGCAGCGTAAAGCTATCATTTCGTGAATTGGGAGAGCGCACTCCTACACACCAGAACATTGGCGCGAAAAAGTAGAAAACGAATATATACCGTAGCTAAGGTTGGTGCGTTATTACGTCCGCTGATGTATCCCAACTATTTCAACGTCGCCGTAAGATGGAATCAGGAAAGAAACCTCACAGCAATTATAATATAATAAATCATATCACTCGCACTATCTCAGTAGTCAAATCATTCCATATGTAGTCTTCAATGTACGTTCTTCAGATGCTCATATCTGATTGTATGTAGCTTAGCTTGGAGCATTAAGTTCCTTGCGAACAACATGTCCGCCGATAGTAGATCGCTCTATGAGGGCGTTTTCAATGATAATTTTAATTGCGTCCTTAATACTAACGTAATTACGACAATGACTCGCCATCTTCACGGACGAAGTCATAATTCTACCAGTCACCCCCTAGGCGTCATAGATAAAGGGTGGCTTGAATGTGAAACGATCTGCTGATTAACCAATGATTAGGCGATGTAGTGCGAGGTTTGTTAGATAATAAGTCTAGCAAAGACAATATATCAAGTAATGTTGTCGTCGTTAGGACAATTATCCCATACGGGGGGCTTCAGAATAGAACTGATCTAAGAAGTAACTGTATACTTAGATGAAATAGAGCAGTGAGAAAAAACTAGTTACACGGAAAAGCTGTCGAGGCTTATATAGTATTTCCTGCTCTACCCTAAGTGCCGCTCGCTCTGCTCATCGTCCTTGCTACTCCGAGCAGGCTGAGCCTCGTATTGTCTTGTCATGCTGGGCCCTCCTGGCACGTCGTCTCTTTTAGCAGTTCGTAACATAGTGCCACCGTACGTACCGCGGTACTCGAAGGTTATCTCCTTGGTACACGGGCCATCGACCCTGGCAGTGGATCTCACTGTCTCAGTCAACCTCTGTTGTGTTAATTACATTTATTTCCTGCCCCTTCCACCTACTACCGCCCTCTAATGGTGTCTTCATACCATTGCTGACACAAACCTCTTTTATGACTCACGTTTCATGTTGCAGCGAGAGAAGACAATCGAAGGCGGAATTCCGAATCTGTTCATCACATAGAATAATGCTTGGTTGGCTTTATGGGCATACCTCCAAAGACCAAGTAAACATTATCTGAGAAACACGGCCTGTAGATAGCCCCGTCCTTGATGACTGAGTCTTTTTTTTTTTTTTTTTTTTTTTTGGTAAGAAGTAACGATTTCCTGTGGGCTTAATAAGTTAACTTGTGCTGCCGTATATCGCCCTCTCTGGTACCTAGCATGGAACTCTTACTTGGTCATCGAAATTACTTGATTGGAACCTTAGGGTTGTATCATGTAAATCATAGAAAAAAACATTCAAGGATATCTTTGCACTTGCATTGCTTATTGATCCATCGCCAAGGGATCAACTCCACATGCACAACGCCGCACACGAGCATATACATGGCGGGGTGATAGTCTGAATGTTATGCGCATCTTGGTGTTTAAATGAGGTAGTGTGATGTGATACATGCCATACGATGAATGACCACAGGTTGAAGTCGGAACTGTCCAATCTCTGGATAACGCCGCGGCGAATGGATGAGGACCTGTCTCTGCTGTTCAAGCAAACCACACGATGGTGGCATACTTAGCTGGCTGAGCTGGGCATCCAAAATAAGCGATGCTGACTGTCCGCACTTACTAAACAGCTCTGCCTGGCTCTATCGGCTTGCGCCCGACAAACGAGCGGCGCATCCATGCCACCTATTTATGTATATTGACCTGCTTTCTACGGACAGGTTTAGATGAGTATACGGCACGGGGCCGCAATGAAATTTGCGCTTCCTGCGACCGCCATCAGTCCAAGCGGTCATGTCATACACGGGATTAGGTAGTCAAACCGCTTCTGCCTGCCCAGCCTACAAGAGAATCACACCTAGTTTACATATGCAGAAGTCGGTTAAAAATCAGTCCAAAGGTGACCACAATCAACGACTTATATAAAAGTAACCATCGCCTCCACCAAGTTTCTATTCTTCTGCCCGTACTCAGCAGACCCAGCTTTCTCCAGTCGTCGCAAGAATAACAGCATATCCGGCCAGCCACGACCACTCACGCGATGAAGCTGCTTGCCGTCGTCCCCGCCCTCCTCGCCGGAGCTGCGCTGGCCCAGCCACCCAACTTCACCAACGATATCCCAGTCGATGCCTTCTATGACATCGGCAGCGACTTCAAGCTGACATGGTCCGAGACGGGAACCCCCGGCACCTTTCAGCTCAGCATGTTCGCGTGGAACAACACGCCGTACGGCACCACCCCCGGTCCCTTCGGATCGCAGCTGCCGGCATATGACACCCGGGAGGCCGTGCTCGATGGTGCGTCGTCCCCATTAATTACCCTCCCCCCTCCGGCTAACACCGAAACCCTATTTCTTTTCTTCCCCTCTAATTCCTCCCCAAGCCTCAACTGTTTCGCCCGTGAAGAAAAACACCAAACACGGCTGATGTTAACGTGACATGGCTCATCAGAAGCGGTACCGTACTCGGCCGGCAGCTATGTCTGGAAGGTCACCCCCGCCGAGGGCGACGAGGCCTGGCAAGGATCGGGCTTCAACTACGATTTCGAAGCCTCGTACGAGTGGGGTTCCGAGAGCCCGCGCTCGTTCCATATCAAGGACCCGGAGACGCAGTGAAGGCGGTTCGTGACGTGCTGGCTCCTGGTGGGAGTATTGCTAGGAGTCGGTGATACTTATTTGGACGGACCTTCGTCAAAAAAAAGAAGGCAAACATAACATACGAATACCTACTTAATATACATAACGTGTTTTGTTTGTAACAATCCGCTATTTAACAGATGAATGGGGAATGTGGTGTAGGGTTTGTTTAATTTCTTATTAGGCAAAGATAACTGGTCAAGTAATACGCTCGGCGTCGTGCCGTCACAGTATAGGTTAGCTCACCACAGCACAGAGCCATTGTGTGCTACCTAGTTTCTTACTTTATTACAAAGTTTAATTCGCCGGTGGATATAATTCTTAAAAAGGTATTAAAGTTGAAAAGAATCTAGTTTAAAAAAGCTGCTTTTAAATAAGTTACAGTGACTAGCAAGATCCGTGTCCTCTGTTCTTATATAGTACATTTCGGCGCACGGGTCTTTGTAAGCGTTAAGACAGATGACTTATGTATTGCCTTAGTAGCTAATATACTGGGCTGTTTTTAGCCCTTCAATAAAAGGTCTCCGCTGTGTAGCTGTACGTACTGTGCCACAGCGTAAGCATGTGCCGTGCTTTATAAAATCTCACTTATATAATATATAAATTTATAAAGAAACTTGCTCACGATATGGTACGGTACGAGGATTAAGGGAATAGGATTTTCATCCTTTAGTAGGTATTAATATATAAATACTCAACATAAGGAAGCAACTGAAACATAATCGCAAAACGATATAATATGGTCTATAAGAATTACTGCATAGCGTACGCCCTTTGGAGTAGGTCTTGCGAAACAGCTCTATCTGTATTGCTCATGTCTAGTGTTATCTCAACAGCCGTAACATGTTCTAACAATATTATCGCTTCTTTAATCCGCCCGTCATTTAAATAAGCCCTCGCAAGCTCGTGCTCCGATGTTAGTCGAGAATGGTCCTCTTCTGCTAACGTCTTTTTTCGTACGGCTATAACATGCTCGAATATTTCGATGGCCTCTTTAATCTGCCGGTTATTTAAATAAGCGCTCGCGAGCGCGTGCTCCGATGTTAGTCGAAAATCGTCCTCTTCTGCTAACGTCTTCTTTTGTACGGCTATAACATGCTCGAATATTTCGATGGCCTCTTTAATCTGCCGGTTATCTAAATAAGCGCTCGCGAGCGCGTGCTCCGACGCTAGTCGAGAATGGTCCTCTTCTGCTAACGTCTTCTTCCGTACGGCTACAACATGCTCGAATATTTCGATGGCCTCTTTAATCTGCCGGTTATTTAAATAAGCGCTCGCGAGCGCGTGCTCCGATGTTAGTCGAGAATGGTCCTCTTCTGCTAACGTCTTCTTCCGTACGGCTACAACATGCTCGAATATTTCGATGGCCTCTTTAATCTGCCGGTTGTCTAAATAAGCCCTCGCGAGCTCGTGCTCCGACGCTAGTCGAGAATGGTCCTCTTCTACTAACGTCTTCTTCTGTACGGCTACAACATGCTCGAATATTCCAATGGCCTCTTTAATCTGCCGGTTATTTAAATAAGCGCTCGCGAGCGCGTGCTCCGATGTTAGTCGAGAATGGTCCTCTTCTGCTAACGTCTTCTTCCGTACGGCTACAACATGCTCGAATATTTCGATGGCCTCTTTAATCTGCCGGTTGTCTAAATAAGCCCTCGCGAGCTCGTGCTCCGACGCTAGTCGAGAATGGTCCTCTTCTACTAACGTCTTCTTCTGTACGGCTACAACATGCTCGAATATTTCAATGGCCTCTTTAATCTGCCGGTTATTTAAATAAGCGCTCGCGAGCGCGTGCTCCGATGTTAGTCGAAAATGGTCCTCTTCGTAGAGCCACTGCTCCCTCCATCGATATGCCTCTTTTAAAGCTTGAAGGGCTTCTTTAAATCGTCGATCGCTAATTAAACAAGTACCTACGCGGTAGTAGAGATCAAATTTTGCGGTATCCTCGTACTTCTTGCAGCTCTCGAGAGCGTACAAGGCATGTGGCAGATATTCTCTCCATAGCGAACGGTTCTCTATATTATCCCATGGGAAGATCGATGCCAGGTGTTGAATAGCGCTACTCTCCGTCTCGTCGACGGCGTCATGCTTTCGTATCCATACCCGTATAGCTATCTGTACTAGCCGGTGCATATCATATATGTCCTGATCGCCTCGTCGCACTAGAAAAGCGTACCCGCAAAGCACGCCGATAGCATGCTGCATTTCTTCTCGTGTCTGGGGCCGAGGTAACATCGATAGAGGTATGACCTTGGATTCGATGCATGACATAAAGGAGAGCAATTCTGCCGCTGTGGCGCTATCTCTACGGATCTGATCGAACGAAACAAGCCATGTTGTCGCAACGGCGTTATCTGATCCTCGGTATCGTGTATTATCGTGGAATTCTCGGCTTAGTAGGCTGACTAGGTCTTGTTGCGTGCCATTTAAAAGTGACAGGTACTCTCGGATTGATATCGAGTTTTGATTCAAATACGCAGCAGCTTGCGAAATTGCTAGCGGAAGATATGTAAGCTCGCGAAGCAGCTCCCTTGTTTCGCTTTGATCGCGAAGCAGCCGCTGGTCAATTAGAGTCTTTTCGAAGAACTCTGTCGCTTCCCCTTGACTCATCTCGTGCAGGACCACCACATCGCTTACTGCCACTGCCACCGCCACCTTTTTCGATCGCGTAGTAAACAAAATCGAACCGCTTTCGTTCCGAGGCAAGTGCTCATCTATCCCGCCGGGCTGTTCAGGGGACCCAAACAGGGTTTCCATGTCGTCGGCGTTATCCACGATCAAAAGCCATCTTCCCGCTGTGTCTGACTCTAGGTATCGTCGCACAGACTCTTTTATATCTTCGCTGTGCTTACCGACCCGGATGCCAAGCCGTCTAGCTATCTCTGTGTAGGCCTGCTCGAAGCTTTTGTCGCTCAGTGCTGGCACCCAGAAGACGGAACAGCCGGGCTGGGTGTTCTTTACCCAGTACGCGAGCTCTAAGACGACCTGGGTCTTACCCACGCCCCCAAGGCCGACGAGGGCGAGTGTCTGACATTCCCTCCGGATGAATAATCTCCTTTGGAGTTCTCCCAATACGCTTGTCCGTCCCGTGAACCGGGTGTTCTTCGGGAGGGGGATGTAATGGCACGCCTCGCTACCTTAGAACAATATCAATCAATTATGTATAGTCGCTTGCAAGAATAATACGATACTAACAATTTTCATATGTTTCTATCCCCACTCCCGATGTTACCTCGGCAGCCGGGACCAATCGTTGATCTCTGCTATCATCACCACTAGACGTACTGCGGCGGATGAACTGCTTAAGTACTCCTACGACAGCATGATATTGTGGGTCAGACTTGCTTCGACACCTTGCCATTTCCATATGATTCGCGTCGACACTTTCTACAGTTTCGGATGACGGTGGGAGACCGACTTTTGAAGAGTAATCCTCTACTACCTAATGGCGGGAGGTTAACATGGTTGAGGTTTGACTAGTAGGTCAAATGCAAGGGGCGGTATAATACTTTTCCATGTAGTCCTTTGACCCCCGATAATGCTCTTGCCTCTTGGAATGAGTGTATCTGGAACTTGTCTTGAATAGCCTGCAAAAACTCCTCATGGATGTTGTCGAGGACCTCGCTATTCACTTCTAACGCTCGAATGACTTGTTTATTTGAGTCCTGAAAGGCAAGGCTGGCAAGATTTGATGCGACAACGCCCCATCCGCCGTAATGGCTGCCGCGATGGGGTGTGCCAAGGAAAACAACAAGCTTCGTTCTTGACCCGCAAATGCTGGATCGACGAATTGCCTATGATACTTTAGCACCACCGTTTTGAGTACCCATTAGCAAGGGGACACACGTCTTTAACAATAATACCCCCCAGGCTATGTGCCACGAACACGATTGGCATCTATGACCTTATGTCAGAGACTTGTATTGACATCTTACTGGGGTGTCACTATGGTGTTACTGTGGTAAACGAACTTCGTTCTCAATCTCCCGCTCTAACTTAACAGCGAGATCTCGGCCATGTTGCGAGATGCTGTTCTGGTTGTTGGCCTGAAATAGGCCGCCAATAACATCCGCATTGTACCCGTATGTCCAAACTTGGGCCTCGGGCACGTCTTCGAGCAGGTAATCTCGTGGCCAGAATACCTTGTAGTCCGTCGCAGAATCCGGCGTAGTCTTGGAGCTATTTTCGTCGGCGTGGGTGGAGCTTGCCTTGGCATGCTTAGGACGGAAGAGTGTCTTGAATACATTTCGGTTGTTCCGTGTCTTGTCACTCGTTACTTTTGTTTCTGTTCGACTACACTCCCATGTCGTCTGGGGGTGACCCCTTAACCCATGAACAAAGATGATGCTAGGATGAGGCTAATTAGGATGGCGGGATAAGGCGGGTCGAAAGAAGCTTTTGTCTTACTTGATCACTGTTGGTAACCCACTCTGTGGAGAATCATCGCGGGAGAGCTGCGTAAACCCGATGCGGCGGATGCTAGTCGTTTCATGCTGGGACATGACCGGCCCTTACTAAGGCACGACGGACTGGCCCGTTATACTGTGAGGAGTGTAGTTGGTTTATAGTTTCGTGCGGGATGATGTGACAGTATGCAGTATCACTTGATGGGTTACAAGTGTCGTTAGGTTCGATTCCTAACAGCGCTATTTGGTTTTGGCTCGGTGGCCTGTCTGTATCTAGACCATCAGGTTGGGCTCTGATCGCGCTTGATCACGTGATGATCTTCTTTTTATAAAGCAGGCTGTCGGCTCTGCACCATGGACATGCCCGAAAATAAAGGCCGAGAACCTCTTTCTACCGATGGTAATCAGACAGGGAAGCATGAGGAGCATATTTAGCTGAGTGTTTGCTTAAACATTAATGATTAGAGTCCTCTGTAATTCTTGCTTTGCTTATGTATGCAATAGTATAAACAACAAAGCATGATACATGGCGAAGGGACTGTACCTCTACATAGATCAGAGCATTGTATCGTGCAGCCCGTGGACGATTCAAAATTGGCCCAGTACATTACAGTTAGGCGGTGCAGGGTCATCAGTCTTGGCGCTGACAAAATTCCGTGCGCCGAAACGTCCAGTATAAAATCAGAGAACACTGGTTTCGCTCTACAAGTAGTTCTTCATTCTTTCTATCTCTAGTCTTGATACTCTCGTCAATAGAGTATTAGCTACTTGCTGCCGAGTTTGTTCCAGCTCCCCAGCACGCTCGTCGTGACGATATGTATAGGAGCTACGAAGGTTGATCTAAGCCACTTTGCGATCAGAGTATTCGCTTTACGCTATGTGCTCTCGCTGACGGTAAAAGCGAAGTCGTTCTGCAGACCGTTTCACTCAGCATACCTAAACTATATATTAAAGTACTACCCTATGTAGTTACCTGTCTGACCACTGGCTGGGCCGAGTCTGGGTAAAAGCGGCAGACGCACTAAACTCAATTTGACATAGAGCTTGAATAGTGGTAGACTACATGTAGATAGATAAAACCTTAGAGCCACTGCCCAGCAAGTCGTCGTCATTCTCTGGCGAGAACGGGAAATAGATCTCCTGACGACATACCTATTTCCACCATTTCCACCATTCCTACCTAATTTAACTCAACCTTTTCGGTCTACACGCTTGCCTCTGGCATTTTGTTGCCAGCATGCTAACACCACTTTCGAATGCATTTGTTAGCCCAACCTAGGTAGACTAGAATTGCTTTTTTCTCTCCCTTCCGCTTCCGCCTCAGCCTTCGAATGAGTCCCCTCCGCACCCCTCCGCATTCGCCGACGACAGCTGTAAACCTGCCCAACGGATTGAGTTCCGATTTCAAATGCGATTCTCCGATTGCGCCGATGACCTCTGCACAGCGCCGGGCCTGGCCGCCCACTCGGTGCTGTCCACGACCATATCATTAACCCCGTTCATCGTCACATTCGTTGTCGTCTCCGCCGTCGTACTACGCAACATCTTCCCCCAGCTCGCCCGCCTTCACAACTCGCGCGATGGAGAGGACCATTTCCTCCCCTCGGATGCCCCGCTAGCTCTACAGCAAGCCCACGCCGAGCATGGCGCCAAGTCAATTCGACGGCAAGTCGCAGCCGGCGCTTTTGCGACCACTGTCGGATTGGCAGCCGTTCTGGCCGAGCTGATTCTGTGTGAAATATCCGAACTGGTCAGCCCGCATGCGCGAGCAACCGCGTTGCGCATTACTGTCCCCACGCTGTTGTTCCTCCTCATCGTCCTGATCCCCTTCTTGGAACTTCAGTCACTTATCGCAGGATCGGGTTGGTCTTTTCAGCGAACTGCTAGGGGCCGATTACCCCGCGTGCCGTGGATCTTGCAGCTTGGTCTTTTCAGTCTTTGGCTCTTTCTGTTCTGGTCGCTGGGCAACCTGGTTCCCGTCAAGGACGAGATCATGCATCTTAGTGCCCAGATGGTAAAAGCCCAGTCCGACACGACCTCGAATAGTCTAGCACGCGCCTGTCTTGAACGCGTTGGTGTTATTGGTATCTCTTTAATGGCGCTTTTGTCCGGCTTCGCGTCCGTGTCTGCCCCATGGCATACCTTCGGAAGCAAGGCATCGCGAAGACCCGTTACAGATTCAGATATTGCTCGCAAGCAAGCCGGCTTAGACGCCACTAATGAGATGCTCCTTACCAAGCGACATCGCCTTCAGACCCTGCAACGCAAGGTTGCCGATGCGTCAGCCACCGATAAATCAGGATTTGTCACAAAGGTCATAGGTAGTATTCGCGGCGGAGGCGATGCGGCTGAGATCCGTACCTTGCGTCTCGAAATTTCCGGGTTGGAAACTATGGAAGCAAATCTGGCGTCTTCTCTGAACATGTTACGCTCTCGACAGGCAAATTCAGAACGCGCAGCAACCACAGTGGGTAAACTGTACTTAATACCGACGTACGCTTTTAGTGCCTATTGTGTGTACCGAATTCTAGCAACTACTTTAACAACACTACGCCGCCTATACTATCCAGCGGCCTCATTCTCCTCTTCCGACCCCATCAATCGACTTCTCGGCCTCTTGGCCAGACACTGGGATCCCAAACTTGATCAGATTGCCTGGGCTAGGCAAATCTCTTTCTTGTTGTCTGGCGTCATTTTGGCAGCCAGTGCAAATAGTGTATTGCAAACCTTCCATCTATTCGCCAAGTGGACCCCAGGGTTGTTGTATCAGGCCCAAGCAAACCTGGCTCTGCTGATTGGGCAAATTAGCGCCATCTACGTGATTTCCGCAGCATTGCTTCTGCGGAGTAACCTTCCAAAAGAGGCCAGCAGCGCTGTAGGCGACGCCCTCGAAAGTGCTCTTGAACCAAGCTTCGTGGACAGATGGTTTGAGGGCTGGTTCCTGCTTGCAAGCGCTGCCACGGCTGGTGGAATATGGATAGGTGATAAGATTGGCAAATGGGGCGAAGATTGGGACGACATAGGAATGGAAGAGTTAGGTCAGAAACGCTCCTAAGCAGCGTCCTCTTTAAATGGCATATTAATTCATTGCAAGGAGTTTCAGGTGTTGATGTGTCCAACTGTGGCAGTCATGATATGATGTCACAGAGGCTATACTTCATAGCTTTAACAACAAGAAATTTACAGTACAAGATAACTGGGATCTTCTGAGCTGAGTCGTAGTTTGCGCTAGGTGGTCTGCAGTTTTTGGAGCATTCTCTTCACGGTCTGTGGTGCCGGAGTCAGGGATTAATTATCAGGGAAGAGGTCAAACAAGTAGTACTCTATAAGTACAATAAAGCTCCTTCAATGCCGAGCCTTAGTACATAATATTTCCGTTGTAATTTAAAAGAGTACACGGCCGTGCTACACCCCCGCGAGGTCACACATTACTAGACTTAGTCTACATGCCCCATCTCCTCCTATACTGCCTACAACATTAGGTCCTATGAGCGAGATGACAAAAAGCGGCCAGCCAAAAGCGGCTCGTGCCACTACAGGCGACGCAGAAGCATCAGAAACGGAAGGGAGAGCGAAAGTGAAAGGCTACCGCTATTGCAACGAATCTGTGGCGCTTTTTGCGCTAGCCAGATCATATGATGGTTCATTTATGGCCTCGTCATTTATGAGCCCAAGTGGCAAATACAAGCTCCATTACTCGCATCTATCTACTATCCAAAAGATCCACCGTCCCCCTATGCAGCCTATGTTGCTTCCTCCTTACATAACAAACGCGAAAAACATGCAAAGCAGCAGTTTGTCCTATTCTACGCTTGAAATGGACCGTTCCCCTTAGGGCCCTCCGCGGCGGCTGGGCTAAACCGCGGTGTGATTGCCATGCGAGTCAAAACAGCACAGCTTGCCGTCATCGACACCAACGAATTCAGCTACAGAACACCGCTGTCGTTAGCAAGTACTCATATTCTTAGACTCCGTAGCTCCAGCGGTCCGCAGTCAGTGGAAATCTAATAGATAATGGTAAGATGGGCGGGAGACGATACATAGCTCCGGATGGACGTAGTTACCACCCTTTCAGGGCTGTCGCATTCCGCATATACACTCGAGAACGCGTCTTCCTCTAATTGTATTAATGTCGTGGCGGGAACGCCCGAATTGGCCATTTGGCACCAGCGTATAGTTTGCCCTCGGTGTTCACCATGTAGCTGAGAGAGGATATTAGTGGTTCATCGCCTTTCAAGTGCTGGCATACCGGCTCGGGAGAAGCCATGACATGAAGCCCCAAACAAAACATAAGAACTCGAAAAGGACACTTCTTGAAAACATAACCACGATTTTAGCCCATCGTTGAACATCACTCGTCAACAGCCACGGTGGAAGTAGCAATTGATGAGCTGGTCTGGCTTGGTGGTCTAGTGGTATGATTCTCGCTTAGGGCGCACCCTACAGCATCGCTTGCGAGAGGTCCCGGGTTCAATCCCCGGCCAAGCCCTGCTAGGTTTTTCTATGGTGAGATGGCCGAGTGGTTATGGCGCCGTGTTCAGGCTAATTTGGCAGTTGAGATTCTATGGTCTTCCTGTTGAAATTCGCGGTGGAGCAATCCGCGTGGGTTCGAGTCCCACTCTCATCAAAAATCTTTTTTTTTGTTGATATCACACAAGAAGCCATTTGGCCAGCTTTTACAGACTAGATGGAGTGGCTTGATGGGAAACTATATTAATTACTTAAGTACAACAATAAAATAACAAACACTTGACGCTGAAGAGGGAATTGGAAATATGTAATATTTTTATATCCCTTCCTTGGGAGTAATTGTGTGAGACGAGCTGTGGTATATCGGAAGTGAAAGGACATGTGCCTGGCCAAAAAGGAAAGTAAAATAAAGGTAAACTCACAGGTCATGGTCGAGATAAGTCACCCCCTTTTTGCTGCCAATTCCCGGGCAATTCCCTACTGATATATTATTCCCCTACTTCACTCTTCCCATGTCGTTATTTTACAATATGGCATGTGGGTTACTCGCGGATTTAGCGTCATAAGAGGTTACTCGTGCCTTCGATGATTGAACACTTGAAAATTTCTGTAAATAGCATAATATAAAATCAGAGAAGACATTGGGACACGGGCTTTTTCCGAAGTAACAACAGCTCTCGTGGAGGTATGAATAAGTGGCCCACACGAGGTAGTCATAAGTGCCTAGATCCACAAAGCTCACGGAGTCGTATAATCGGATGATCTTCTTAGTAATCTGTGTAGAAACTGGCCTTCAATGATCTATGAAGCCATTTTTAACCCGTTCCGTACTGAATTACTGCTTCTGATTATTGTTCGTGCCATAAGGCTGAGTCGCAGGACTATGCCTTCGGGTTCCGCATTGCTGCAACTGTAGCTCGCTAACTATAGGAAGATGATTCGGAGTGCAAGCCAGACTAACGCATCATCTTAATGACTCTTTAGCAGTCTATTAACAGATACGAATCATGTTAGTCCTCTCCATGCCTTCTCGCTATAGCAGTGCTGGTGTACAAATCGCATCAAATTACACAACATTGGCAGAGGACGCGATATATCACACGAAGCAGATCTATTTATGGTGATCTACCTAATTATCTCTGAGCTAAAACTCCACTCTTTTCACAGATGGCATTTTAGTTCGTAGAAGTACCCCATCACTCGTGCGGGCAACAAGAAACGACAAAGTGCATGAAAAGAAGGACGTCTCGGTCCTCCAACACCAAACTCCTAGCCTCAAGTGCCAGTCAATAATGCAATACTCCACGCTGGCCGGTGGAGGAGAATTCAGTAAGTGTATGGACGCCAATAGAAAAACACTGGTTCACTTGATGCAGAAGCGGAAGCCAATCCTACACACCCATGTCTCAGCGTGTGCGAAAATGTGGGTTTATTTGCGCATCACGCAAGCTCTGGTAAGTGGTTCCTTGTGCAGATTCTTCTTCAGCAGTCAGGTCGACGATTTCCATAGGATCATAGCCATTCCGATGGGTGAAACCCTCCTCTTCCTGCTGCTCTACTGATTCGCGTGCACCATATCTTTCAAGAAGATGCTTAATGCCTCTTCGAGCCGCCCTGATCGCGCCTCTACCACCAGGCTCGTTAGCCCAGTCTGGCTCTGTCGTAGCGCAGATGTCTAACGGGGTCTGTTGGCCCATGGCCCGCAGAGCCTGAACCTCTTCAGCGTCTTGATCAGGGTTATCAAAGCTTGAAGGCATGACACCTTGATGTGTGCCAATCTTATTCGCATCTGCGCCCTCCTCCAGGAGTGTGTCGACCCAGTCCTGCTCGAGGCTGTAGACAGCAAACTGCAAAGGAGTAAAGGCAAAACCAGATTCGTTGATACTTCGTTCTTGAGCAGTCGAACGGAAATTGGAAGGAGGTGGTGTAGGGTTCGTATTAGCGCAAGCCTCAATAAGTATCTTGAGGACTCGGTTGGTCTCAAGGCCGTTGGTATCTCCAGCAGAGAAGACACGCATAGCGGTATAGAGCGCCTCGCTCTCTTGTTCGAAGGTTGCACCACAGCGAATAAAGAGTTGCAGGAATGATACCTGACACCGACGCAAGCAGAAGGTCAATATCGTTTCTCTCTCCTGGTCTTTGCGCTTGAAATCTGAGGTCCATATTCGGGCTATTTCGCTTCTTCGCATCTCTTTCCATGTTGGGTTGTCCAGATACTTTTCTGCAAGATCCAACCACTCGAGGAGAGCCAGGTTGGCTACAACCCCTGCTTGTTTCTTGGCGGGAAAAATCTCCCAAGCCAGTAGTTTATTCCATGTCGGGAACTCTCTTCGCAAGATCCCTATGATGCCGTTGAGATTTCGTCGAAGATAGGCGAGATGCTGAAACTCTGGCGATATTGATTTCAAGACGACCTCTGTAGAAAACTGGAGTCAGTGCTATATTTCTTGGGTGTAGAGTCCTTATATATAGCATTAAAGCATTAGGCTGGTCAGAAAGAACTGAAAGATACCTACTTCGAAGCTCTTCGTTACGCAGAATATCTGAACGCCGAGAGGTTAGAGCGTACTCTGTCATCTTCAGGCAGTATTCCTCATAGCGAGTTACTCGGACCCTCTCAGCATTATGGCGATGAAGACCAAAGTGGCCAAGGCCATTGAAGATCACTGCCAAGTCAATATTGCGGACAGCCTCTTCTGATAAGGCGAAGAAGCTTGCGGGACCTTCAGCTGTCCCAGGGAAGAATAAAAATTCCTTGACTGTGTAATGGGCCAGACTGGGACGATGGAATATCTCAGCAGCCTCGTTATCGCGACTGAAAGATGACGGCGGCGCATTTCGTAGTGGCGATAGGGAGATCAAGCAACCACATATATCTTGCAGCGTTTCAACCGTATACCCGTCAATATCGCCGAAGGGAACATTGTAGAGACATGCCGATACGAGGATTTCTGCGGTAGGAATCTCGGCGGTACTACTGCATATTAGAGCTAGAGCAGTGCGGGCAAATTCCCTATCGCGCTCGAGAATGTCAAGTAGGATCTAGCGAAATCAGTAGTTAGTGGTAATCACTTAGAGTCCGGCTTATTCTATGAGCGTTCAGGTGCATATCGGGAGCATCAAACGGCATGTGGGAGTCAAGACTCTGGGATACGTACTCCTGCAATAGAAAGAGTTAGTCAATACTCTTTGAAGTGAAATGTTAGAGATTTCGGAAGCATGCACAGCTCCCAAAACAAGAAAATAACGTGAACAAGAAGTATCTACTGTGGCAAGTTACCAGAGCAGGGAGGGAATAGCTTTTGAAATTACTCACGTTGATAGGTCGCGAAAAGATCATTTGGCAAAGTACGAAGAGTCTGTCGGAGGCTGTCTCGAGTCTTGAGCCGTTTGAGTACATCCAGCTGGCATGAAGCATAGCGAAACCTATTGCTGTTAAACATCTCGTCTCTTATATAGGGCAAAGACAAGTTACTGACATTCCCTTTGATACCTGGACAAGTATGTTGATGATCTCCCCTTGGACGTCATCGGACCATTTCTGCAGCTTCGGAGATCTCTTTAACTCGGCGTGAATATAAGACTTGACATCCTCCCGAACATTATTGTTAGACATGGAAATCTCAACACATGAGTCCTCAACCTCGCGAATGCACTCCTTGATGTCATTCTCTAGACGACTAGTGAATAGCAGCGATACATTCGAGAACCTTTTGGCCACTCCGATCTCGGTCAGAACTTTCATGAGATTATCTCGTGGTTTGCTCTCATCAACAGCATCAACAACGATATATACGTGGAGGAAGATATTAGAGATTTCTTCCAAAGCGTTGAGCAGATCTGGAATAGAAAGTGGGTGCTCTGCCTGGTGAGCTGCGTGAACTTTCGTAGGGATAACGTTGCCCGCCTGTTTGCATAGCTGGCGCAGTGTCCATTTGAGGAAATGGGGAGTCTCGTCTCGCTTCCGGCTGTGTAGACAATAGTAGTAGGAATACCCGACAGATTTGCAACGCGAAGCAATCTCCTCAATAAGGAAGGAAGCGAGCACCGTCTTCCCAGCTCCTGGGATGCCATGAATCCAAATGAATGCCCGAGTAGCATTGCCAGTGCCGCACTGATCCATCAAGGCTTTGAAAGTCGGTTCTCGAAGCACTATGTCAACAGTGGTCAGTTAACGTTGCATTAGACACCACCGGCAGACCTGGCGGCTTTTTTCGGTTCTTGTAACATGAATCGGCTAAGAAAAGCTAGTTGGGCATTCAAAGACACCAGAAAGAAATGAAATAAAAAAAATAAAAATAAAAAATCCCTCACTCCACAAGCACGTATTGGGTTCCTGAAGGGATTTCTTTTCCATATGCATGTTTCGCATCTCTTCATTATTGGGGTAGAGCCATTGCAAGGCCTGTCTTTTGTCACGGTCTGTTCGATTTGTCAATATCAATCCCGTATTCTGTACGGATGTCTTACCGTTGAGAGCCTCGTTAGTCTTTCGCACAGTATCTAGGATTACGTGAGTATTTTCGACGATAATCGAAGCAGTGCCCCTGTAATCATAAGCTTAGCAAATATATGTATGTAGATGACATGAAACATACGCAAGTCCGGTGGTGATCCCAAGTGTAATAGAAGACTTGTAGCGCTCCAACTGTTCCAATATTTCTTTCACCTTTCTTTGCTTCCGTGTCCAAGCCCCATCACATATGCTAAGCCGAGCTATTCCTTTTCGAATGCCTTGAGGAGTCGCTGTCCCTCCTTCTTCGGCATCTTTCCAACCAAGAACGTCAATGAGTTCCTTGATAGCATTGCCTGCTGCGACAAGAACTCCATCAGGGGTAGCTAGAGGTGCGATGGCGCTGGCGCCTGTGAAGCGGTCATTGAAAATCTGCAGAGCTTGAAGTTCTGCCTGGAGTATACAGACCTCGATCATGATCTTGCGAATCTCATCTTGAGCATCGTGAACGGAGCCAAGGTATTCGGAGCAGAGTCTCACTAGCCTAGCGGCAAGCCCAATGAGATCAGCGATGGCTAGTCCAATGTCGATGACCCCCACGACGGCCTCCATACTTTTGGGAAGGATAGTTCGGTTTGGTGTATGTATGAAAGGGGTGAGGTAAGTCAAGTATAGGGAAAGAACCGATGAGCCAGTTGACGGCTTATGGGTTGGATGAGAAGTGGAAGGGAAAGGGAAGAAGAGAGAATCACAGAGGCGGACGCGTATTAAATAGGCTGAGCAAACCAAGCGCGTTGCTAGACGACCATATCGAATTATTCGTTGCCATGCTACACTGCAGCCATATCTCAGGAGATGAGACTTGACGTGTTCTGAAGGATGAGCTACCGTCGGACAGCAACGACGAGGTGCAGCGAAACACATGGTAGCGAGCTACAGCGGCCACAAGCCACCCCTCCTGGGAGGCAAGTGGCCGTGTCGCCCCAGCTTTCCCGGATAAAACCATGCAAAGTGAGATATTACGAGCAGCACTAAGTCTCAGTAATTATGCTCTAAGCCGTCTTGAAGTACCCGCTCCACAGATTCCTGCATGGAGAGTCGGCTCCATAAGGATCAAGTCTAGGGAGCGCCGTGTTAAAATAGGAATTAGGTAATAAAAAAACCCCACGGGAGCTTCAATTTCATTCTTTTTTTTTCTTATAGAGGGGGTGTTTCTTCTAGCAAGATAACAGTCACTATAGTCATCGAAGAGGTTCTAGAGATAGTATTTAGTTATCCCTATCCTAGGGTGCAAAGTTACTCCTCGTTCGTAAACGAGTAGAGTAGCATGCATGTTCGCAATTGACCGACTTAATGCTATCTTAGCACCCAAAACGCGCACTGAAAAAATCCATGTTAGCATTTGAGGCAGAAGCCAACCTCGTGTATAATAATAGGTTGATGGAATTTGAGTAGTAGCAACACCATACCTTCATGACCAGTTACATAGAGCACGTTGCCACCATAGCAAGCGCGGGAAATGGGCGAGAGCGAAGGAGCAAAAAAGGATGACTCACCATGGACTCGTCTAAGAAATATTTATCCTGTAGAGTATGTGTTACATATTTCCTTGCAAGCAAGCCTACGTTTGACCACTCGTGAACCCTTGTCTCGGGATCGTCGATGATTGCCTGTGAAAACGGCACTCCATGGCTTGCATTTCAAAATCTTTGAACAGTTATTTTACACTTTAAAAATAGAAGATTGAACCGTCACTCGCCAAGGTTCCTTTCATGGCTCTTTATTAGACTCTAAAACCTTGTGGCTGAGGCTTTGAAAAATGAAATAAAGAATTATAATATTGTTTAAGAGAGAAATCGACATAGGCGAGATTGAAAATTATCCTATGTGTCTGATATGGCTTTGCTGTGGATCAAGAAGTCATTCATTGCGCTCTATATGGCGTGGAGCCTTTGGAGGGCTGTTCTTTGAGCATCCAGTCTCTGAACATCTACAACCTCGCGGATAGGGACAGGCGCACTGACATGTATGGCTCTCTTCTGGTGGATGAGGACTAGTCGTCATCTCTCTATTTCTTCGTGGCAACTTCATTATCGATGCGGGCAAAATAGTCGGACTACAAAAGATGGTTATTGGCATTTCATTGGAGAATGATACCATGTCTGCGTCTATGTCGAGTTTGTGAAATGAATCGTATTATGCAATGAATTACGGGACGCAGTTAGTAAGATACGTTCTGATGACTAATGGCGCAGAGTAGGTTGGGCGTGACAGCAAGCAGCTAATTATAAGATACGCGAATCAGGTTTTATAATGTGGAGACCTGGCTGCTTTAAGCCTGCCTGTAGTTTGCTTCTCATAGGTATAATGATAAATAAGCAGGTGCGTTTCAAGCTGTGACAGATGTGTGGAACATCCTTTAGCCAATTTGGGTAGAGGTGCTATTCATCTTTTTGGTTCTTTATACTTTGGAAGCCGGAGTTCGAGCTTATCCTTTGCAAAAAAATTTTTGGCTCCCTCACTTTTTTTCTAGCTAGTGTATTAAAAATTAGCTATGGTCATCTCTATAGTTTTGCCTTACCCTTAGCACGCTATACGTATGTATATATTTGAGAAGCATCTTAGGTGAAGGAGGACTAAGAAGCAACAGGCTGCTTTGTTTAAATGCGATATCGTACGTGTACATGATACTGACAGCCTTTACGCTCTAGGCGTCCCACCAACGCAAAATATTCTTAAGCGAATGCAGAGCAGCTTTAGGCCCCTTTTCTAAAGATTTTCAATTACATCAATCAGAAGTGTCAGTGCCTTAATCTAAGCAATAAGCAGTATACACATAGATTGACGTCCTGGGAGAGTATAGTGGATCTGATCCAGTAAGGAGCTTTCTTCTGTTCATACCTAATTCTTAGAGCAGTGCCACTGTTTATATACGATAATTAAACGTTCATTCCGTCCTACCTGTCTACTTACTTTATAATATGGCTAAGTTAAGCATGTTTCGATTCTGATTAACTGTACAAAGAAATATTGATTGCTAAATGTATATACAAATTGTAGTATTTAATAGTGCAGCCGCTGAGAGTTAAGTTTTAGTGGTTAATTATTGTTCTGCTAAGAGAAGTGGAATGTTTTCGGGTCTAGCTACATGCGTAATACTAACACGTCTGCTTGGTGCCTGTTGCAGATGCAACACTAACGAAAAATATAGTTATTCAATTGCATCACATGAGCAGCGGTTAGCCAAGGCTCTATAATACTGTTTAAAGGGAATTAAAACAGGATGAAGATTTGTATTTTTATTTTATTTTATATAAATAGTGATGTGATGTACATGACAGTACTCTTGCATGTACTTTTTAAAGGCAGTAGAAACATACATCTAATACTTTAACGTTAATCCTGCTCTATGTCTTTCAGTCCTTACAACCATATACCTAACTAAGGCATTGATAACATGTAGGTACAGACCCGTAAGTACCTTAAGTGTATCGTAGGAGGGCTATTGGCCTAAGTATATATCGTGCCTTCCCGATATTTCTATGAGAGAATTGCGTCTCCCAATCCATAATCATCTCTTTGGGTGTGACGCGATTGGAAGCTGCCCCTGTCACACATCTGTCATAGCAGAAACGTGTTGTTGGTTGATCGCAGGTTCGATTCCTATCAGGGGTACTATTTTCATTTTTCATTTTTTATATTCCTTATTTGATTAACCAGTTCCATCTCTTTAATATGTAGATAAACTGGTGGGAAATGAATCTCTCGTCTGAGATTAGATAGCCACTTCACAATTAAGGTGATGACTTCGTCACATGCTATGAATCTCGTCAGTTATGCCTTGGTTGAGAAGCTAAGAATTTGAAGACCATATGAATGAGGTGAGTACATGGGGACACCTTATGGGGATTATTTGATATGCTGCCCGTGGTTTATCGCAGCAAGCAGGTTCCATAAGCTCTCATGGCCACAAGGAGGATTGATACTATACAAACAGAGCGCTGTCTTATTCTACGAGAAGGCACCATTTAGCTGTCTTGGCAGAGAATTTAGCGCTGTTGAAAGTATAATAAAGGTGCTTTTCCCTAATCACCGATGCTGTTCATCAACTAGGAAGAATCCGACTCAACTGTAATTAACCCTTGAGTAGTTATAGCTGGGCCTGCTTCTCCTTTGTTCGTTTGCACGTAGGCCGAACAGAGCAGCCTTAGTTGTGTCAGGACTTGACATGAGATATTGAACTTGAGTAGGGTAAAGTAATCGATTCAGATCTGCTTGTGTCTTACTGGGTAGGGATAAACCTCGCTAGCGATAGACAATACCGCGATGCCAACCTAGAGGCGCTTGAGGAGTTGAGGCCGAGAACAGGTTCACGAAAATTTGGGAAAGAAGGGTGTGATTGCCACTACTAACCACCAAGCCGATGATGCGTCGTCGAGGTAGTTGTAGAGAAGGTGGAGTGTAAAGCACGTGACGACTTTAGGGGACAGCTCAGGGGCAGTGGTACGCTATGTACCGTTACTTGGGGCCGGGGGTCCTAAGATATCCACTTAGGTATAGTACCTAGGTAAAGTCAGCGGCCCTCCGAACGGGAGTGCCGAGGTACCATTGAGATAATAATTTACCCAACCACTACGGTCGCGTTCTCTCGGTCAGGCATCTCCAACGTCCAATGCTATGAAGGACTTTACCTTAGCATGAGCGTTGCATGACGGCAAGCAATCTCCGAGATAGCTCTTACTTTCTACTGTACTTCCCAACGTACCCTGAACCCCTGTTTCCTACCTGTGTTGTGTCTGAATGATCACGAATACGCTGCATCTCTGCGCCTGATTCATTAGTGCTTTGAGTTCCTCGCCCTGGCCCGCCAACTCGCCAGACCGTGATTTTCGAGCCACCAGCCTGCATGAGTTATTAGAGTTTACGATCAATTGCCCAACGAAGCAATTTAGTCCTTACCACGGGCCACATAAGACATACATTGCAAGACCGAGCAGTTGCATTTGAGAGGGGATAACGACAAATAGCCATGTCGTCGACCGAGATCACCACGACTGTAGACCTACCCACCGGCGACCCGGTACCGTCCTCGGCGCCAGCGCCGGCCCCGAAACCCAAGCCCTTCCCGCTGGGCGAGCTCCTGGCCGCAGGGCCCTCGAACCTCGATGCCTTCCTGGCGCACCTGCAGCGCTGCCTGTCGACGCCGTCGGGCATCGACACCGTCCTGCTCTTCACGTGCTACACGTCGCGCCTGACCTCGGCCGTCCTCACGACCCTGGTGCAGCCGGCGCTCCAGCGCAGCGCCGAACGCCTGATCGCGCTCGCCAGCGCGCTGCCCCCGTCCGCGACGCTGATCTTCAGCGCCAAGGCCCTGCCGTCCTCGAGCGTGGCCTTCGTGCTCGAGCTCGCGAGGCGCCTCAAGGCCCTGAGCGGGCTGACGAGCGAGGCCCGCACCATCATGCGGCTGTGGGGGCTCCTGGGGATGTACTTCTGGGCGCGCCGTCTGGTGTTCAAGTGGCGCGAGCAGAAGAAGAACAAGAATAAGAAGGAAGACAGCAGCGGCAGCAGCAGCAGGCTGGAGACCAGCATCGCCTGGTCGCAGCTCGTCGCGTGCGTCGTGTTCCAGGCGCTCGAGAACGGCGCGTACCTGTCGTCCAAGGGGGTGCTCGGCTGGGCGCCCGCGACGCAGGCCAAGGCCGCGCGGTGGAGCGCGCGCTTCTGGGGCTCCTTCGTCGGGCTTGAGCTCGTCCGCCTGGCGTGCGAGAGCGCCAAGCGCGGCCGCCGCACGCGCGCCGAGAAGTTCGCCGGCGACAAGACCGTCGCCGTCGTGGAGCGCGAGGAGCGCGAGTGGGCCGAGACCTGGCGCAAGAGCGTCGTCCGCCACCTGGCCTGGGCCCCGCTCACGCTGCACTGGAGCCTCGAGCAAGGCTTCATGTCGGAGATGGCGGTCGGCGGGCTCGCATGTATCCCTAGTGTTCTGCAGATGCGCGATCTATGGCATAAGACGGCAGAGTAAATAATACGAAAGATGTTGGGTTGAAAAGCATAATGTCGGTTTTTATGTGTATCGAGCGAGCGTTTGAGCGAGGTGGGCGCCTCCTTTTCTTATCGCAAACGGCCCGAAGTATTACGAAGGAGGTACAAGAAACCCTCTTAGAATGGTAATATAAATGAGTAGGCTACGGTAACTACAGAATGGCCAGGTACGATTATGAGTGAACGTATGGAAATGGTTGAACTCACCCCATTATCTATAGAAACACCATAAGGTGTTCAATCTACTATTTTACTACGTAGCCACACACAACACTATCAAATTTACGTACCATAACTTGTCTGGCCGCCCACATTGACTATCACGTCATCCATGATTGACAAGCTTGTCCACCTAGCTTATATCAAAGTATCCATTTACCTAACAAATGATACACGAGGGCGCAGGCGTACATTCACCTTCTAAATGTGTTCCAAGGCCAACATGCTAGCCTTTATTTTATTGCTTATCAGAAGCAAGACCTCATCTTCGTACCAGAGGTGAATTCCCGAATAGCCCACAAGGCCACAATGACTACAATTAGCGCAGGATACAATGTATCTTTTTACAGATACAGCTCAACAACCCAACGATTCAGACTGCATCCTCCTTTCTTTCCTTTTCAAGATGCACACTTCCCGTGTATGCATGCTGGTATCATCCCAATAGACCAAAACGCCTTGCTATGGTAAAACATCAACGCAACCTCCATTTCATCCTCTTACTCAAACATTATTTTTGCCATGAGCTTTGCCTGTGCCCTCTTCTCTCCCATCTTCGCGGAACGGGCGGATTAATAGAGTGACTATCTCATGAAGAAGGCAGTAATTAGAGCCGCCGTCAAAGCTGCTGCCATACTAGTTTCTATTTGTAACACCCTTTCTGACCCTGCAATAAGTACGGTATCGAATGGACTTCCACCTCCCGATGAACCACGTCCCGGTTGCTCACTTTGACTGCCATCGCTCGATTTTGTGGCGCTCGGAGTACTTGTCGATAATGCTGTCGCTGTCGTCGTCGTTGTCGCCTCCGTAGGAATTGTAGATATAGTCGGCGTATCTGTCGCGCTTGTGATAGTCTGTATCGTTGTCGAGCTTCCTATGCTAGCGGATGTCGTTGTCGCCGTTGTCGTCGTTGACACCGTTGACGAGCTTTCTGTGGTGCTTTTTATCGATGTTGACATTGTAGTTGACGTTGAGGTTTCTTGTGTCTGAATGGTTGTTAAAAAGCTACGCGTCGTAGTTGGTTTCACAGTTGAGGTTACCGAGGGGGCCTGAAAGCCAGGACACACCGCACCAAGTAGCCCGCCACGCAGTGTAAGCCCCAACAGAGAATTTTCGTTGACATCAATGCCCTGGCAGGCTGCTATGATGTTCGTCGCATCTTCTTGAACTCCCTTCGCGCAAGTTGGCGAACACTGAATTCCATCCTTGAAGTCGCTTCGCGAACAGCCTCGTATCGTGCTGCCGTAGGCACTAAGACAGGACAGCGACGGAACTTGGAATAGCGAGACAGTTTGAAAGTCTTGTAAAGAAACCGCCGATGTCGTTGAAATTATGGTTAATAGCTGCGTAAGCTGTAGAAGCCATCGCCGTGATTGTCGATAGCAGGTCATATCTAAGAAAGAGGTACCGCAACCGCGTTTCCCAGAGAAATGGTGTCCTCCAAGTATGTAGAGGTTGGAATATCCTGGCTCGGCTCCTTAGATATGGGACTTATGAGAGCACGAAGGCCCTTTACACCTTCCCAAGGAGACTTGAGCAGGGTCTATAGATCCAATGGAACAAACACCTGCGCCTGAGCGAATTAACGAGCGGAAGCTAGCGTTAAGCACAGATCGGGGCTTTGGGTGTCCGAAACGTGAGCTGTGTCAGAGGAGTACTGATGACAGGGTAGACACGTGCTACGCTAACAAAGCGGTACGGGATGCCTGGAAGTTGAAATAGCCGGAGTCAATGCCACTGCGATGATATGCAAGGCCGTGCCTAGTCTCTAGGTCTCGTCGTCGAAATACGGATGACTCTGACGTCTGACCCTTGGTTGATGCTCCGAGTTGCCAGGCCAAAGACCGCTTAGAGTTGGGGGCGAGTCGCTGAAGTAGAGCGGAAACTGCCCGTTATTAGAACCAGGTCCTACGTCACTACCTCCGCAGAGCGCAATGCGACGATCTGATGTCGCTTCAATCCCTCATGTATAAAGCCAATGTCTTGAGTAGGGAGCAGGTGGGCTTATCAACACGCAGCAAGGCACGTGGTAAAGGTGTAGCTAAGGCTTGAATCAATGCCGAAGGAATTTAGATGTGTAGCCAAAGTCAACTACACACTGCCAAACAACGAAAGGGGAGGTCTTATGTACAGCAAGTCGAGAGTAAAATATTGTAGAGGTTAGGTGGAGAGGCGAATACCCAAGAAGCAAGCAGATCAGATCTAACGACAAAGACGAAAGCTGAGGACAATATAGGGTGTAGGTTGGCTGAGCTATTGTGAGCGTAGAAACAATAGCAAAGGAAAGGCGTGGGGAAGAGCGTCAAGGAAAGAGAATGGGAGGAACAACAATGGAAGGAAAAGCCAAGTGCGAAACACTTGTAGGAAACATTTCGTTCTAGTCTCTGAAGTACGCAGTATATACACATGTACCAGCCCTATGTTGAGTTATACCTAATGTTGTATTCGATAAGCACGCAAATCCCTCGTGGTACTTGTCTCACCATCCGCTGGGGAGACCAGGATCGGCCTCTAAGTGGTAACAATGACATGGCACGCTCGACTCCTGAGTGAGCGACAGGAGCTAAGCGACAGGAGCTGAGCGAGCCAATGGGTCAATGGAATGGCGGAAGCGACGCTATGAAAGGAAGAAAACGAAACGGCTTCGTGTTTGAGATGTCGACTGAGGTAACCCCTGCCTCGCTCGTCATTGGCTCTTAGCCGTTCGCGGCCCCTGCCACGATGACCTCAGAGCCAATCGACAGAAGTGCTTTGGGCAATGCGGAGGTGGCTGAATATCCATCCCGTTATGGCGCTTGTGGCTTGATAGTCTCGACAGTTGCGCCCTCCGGCCAAAATGGTGAACAAAGCACTGTCGTACTTAATCTGGTGTTTCGGAGGAGAAGTGCGACAAATCATTTTGCTCTCCACCTTATCAGCTCCGAGACTCATTCGCCGTTTAAGCGGCCTGAATTATTATTCTTTTTTTTCTTTCTGGAATTCCTCCTAATAAGGCATTTTAGTGTAGTGAGCGATAATGAGTCATTCTGATCAGTCCCACCATGCCAAGCAATAATCCAAGGTTCAATACAATGATTCAGAATCACATCATTTACTCAATTTGTCTTCAAGCATTTGAATAAGTATAAGCTGTCAATACAAATATGTTTGATGCCAATGTAGCAAGCTTATGTAGCGAAAAAGTGTGACGCTCTGTCGACTCAATTAACACCTTAAACCAATTTTATTCTGTCGGTTAAGCGCTACTCGCAACGCCTCAACACATACGGACATCATGGATGCAGCAACTCGAGATGAGATCAACTCAAAGGTCCTCAATAGTTTAGAGGTGACTCCTTTTGCAGCCTCGTCCCTAGAGGCGCTTTCAGGTGGCACAGCCAACTTCATATATCATGCTACCCTCAAGACGGCTCTGCCTGATGGTACGAAGGAAGTTCTCATCAAGCACAGTGAAGACTATATTGCCAGCTCTCCGGCGTTTAAGTTAACATTATTCCGCTGTGTGAGGAAGCGTCCAGCTCCAACTCCATAGGATATCAGGCTGACCAGATAAAGCGTATTGAAGAGGAGTGTCTGAGAGCATTGTCCGCATTTCCAATCGAGGGCAAGGCAGAGCTCCCAAGGAAGGTCAGTTTTACCGTAAGAACGCCCAAGTTCTACCATTTCGACGAACAAAACAGCACCCAAGTGCAAGAAATCCTACTTAACAGCAAGGACCTCAAAACCTATGCCCTAAAAACCTTCTCAGAAAATACCCCAGATACAGTGCGACCGGAGTGTCTACAGCTTGGCCGCGCCCTCGGCGTATGGCTGCGGAACTTTCATAATTGGTCTACGAGCCAGCTGGAATTGCGCGAGATGGTGGTCAGAAATACAGAGATGCAGCAATTGAAGCACACGATCAATTTCTCGTGGCTCCTCGATCGCGTAGGACAGTTTCCATCAGTATTGAACGAAGCAAAGGAGATATTTGAGAAGGTCAAGGACATGGCTGCCCAAGAATTAAAGGATGAGAGCCGGCTACAGGTTATCCATGGTGACTTTTGGACTGGAAAGTAAGTATTTTACCTCCAAGAACTATTAAAGGGTCATGAGTTAATACCGCCTAAGCATTCTCTTGCCGGATGCTCCAATTCAGGAGGGGACCGACGTACCTATGTTCGTCATCGATTGGGAGTTGTCTCAAGTAGGAGTGCCAAATCTCGACGTGGGCCAGATGATTGCCGAATTATACGAGATGAAACTCTATAAAAACATCACCGCCGGCCTATGGATGGTGCAAGGGTTTGTGAACGGCTATGGGGCAGTAAGTGAGGACTTTGCCTTTCGCACTGCAATCCAAATTGGAGCGCATCTAGTATGTTTCGGAACGTCGGTCCAAGGATGGGGTACGCCGGAGCAGGTTAAGATGGTCGCTCGTGCTGGAAGAGACCTTATAGTTCATGCGTGGCAGAAAGACCGCAAGTGGTTCGAAGGTGGCGACCTAGCCTGTTTATTCCAATCGCCTCAATAACGTGGTAGATAAAGGGAAACACAGTCACTCCTTGCGACTCAATGCCAACTGGCCTAAATAATGATAATGATTGTCTTAGAAGCCGGTGTATCTTTAAAATGTAAAGTCATCTCAATGTGCGTGGTAATATCTATCCGGGACCGCTTTTAAGGGGTTATAGATTCTATCGTCCACTCAAAAAAATTTCCCCACAGTAAGGCTATATACTAAGTATTCCCAGGAGTGAGTCAAGTTACAGCCATACATCAACATTACAGGAAATTCATATACAGAATACGCTTATTTTAGCTCCAAAATCTTGTTATAGAAAAAACATCACGCCTACACCGTAGAGCCAAGACAGTTCACTTGACGATGGCCGCGGACGCGGGGTCTGCACCACCACTTTGTACTCGGTGCAAAGAGTACGACGCAACGCTCGACCTGCGATCCGAGGCAGTATGCGAGTACGAAATCGCGATTCAAACTTTCACGCTTTTCAATTCTTACTAACACTTCAGACAGGACATGTTTCACGGCCTTTGTTGCCAGCAAAGTAATCAAACGGCTGGAGGTACTGCAGCGCGACACGCGCGGCGCAAAACTGCCATCGCGTCCACAGCGCTACCTCCTCGCGCTGTCGCGCGGTCCCTCGTCGACGGCGCTGCTACACATCCTGTCCGAGAATGTGCGCACGCAGCGCGCGAGGGGCCAGAGGGTCAAGTTCGAGCTGGTTGTGGTGTTCGTGGATGTTGATGAAGAGGAGACAACAGCAGCAGCAGCAGGAGGAGGAGCAGCTGAAGCATCTACGACAGGCGGCGCATCTATACCTGCCAGTATTGAGGATCGCGTACCTAAACCATCTGCTCCTCCTCCTCCTCAAGCCCTCGATCCCAAGGCGGACGGTGCCACAGGTAGTAATAGTAGTAGCATGAGCATAGCAGACCCCTTCACTACCTACTTTCCCGACATCACCATCCACACCATCCCACTATCCCGCATCCTCTCCTCGCCCGCAATCGACTGGCCGTCTCTCCCGCCACAAACCCCCTCCCTCCCTCCTCCCCAGCGCCTCGCAGACCTCCTATCTCGTCTCCCGTCCCCGAGCGCACGAGCAGACGTCTCGCGCCTCCTCATCCGCCACGCGCTGTTCGCCGCGGCCGCCGAGTACGACTGCGCCGTCCTGCTGCTCGGCTACAACACGACGGCGCTCGCCGAGCTGACACTCTGCGAGGCCGCCAAGGGCCGCGGGTTCGGGATCCCCTGGCTGGTGAACGACGGGGCGTTTCCCCTGCCGGCCGCTTTGGACTCGGCAGTCTCCACAGAGGCGCCCGACGCGGGAGATAGCTCCGACAGTACTGAACCTTCCGCGACACCCTTGACGCCTTCGGCGACCGCCTCCACACCAAGAAACGGCGCCGGCACCGGTACCGGCAGTATACAAATCTACAGCCCGCTGCGCGAGATCTTCCGCAAAGAAGTGCTTTCGTACCTCTCCATCGCCTCCTCCTCCTCTTCACCGTGCGGTCCCTTGATCGATCTCTTTCCCTCCTTATCTTCCTCCTCCTCATCAACACAAAACGGCGGCCAAAATGCCCCCACCACCCGAAATGGCGCGCGGGCCGTGGTCTCACACCGCGAGCTGAGCCTCGACGACGTGGTGGCGCGGTACTTCATCGACGTCGAGGCGTCGTACCCGAGCGTCGTCGCCAACGTGGTGCGGACGACGGGGAAGCTGAGCCGGTCGGCGCCGGACGCAGGCACGGGAGATACGAGCACAGGTACAACGGGGGTAGTGCGGCCTTGGCAGTGCGGGCTCTGCGGCGTGGGGCTCGATCCCCTGGGCGACGAGCGGTGGAAGGGAGAGATTGGGGAGGAAGACATGGGTGTCGTCGATGGCGTCGAGAGCATAGAGGGAGGCGGCGGAAAGGGGAGATTGTGCTATGGCTGTGGAAGATCTGTAAAAGGGTAGCCCGATCAGAGTAAAGAACTAAAGAAGAATCAAATAAATCAAAATGACCCGACCACAATCACCTGAGAAACCATCTTAGATTTTGATTATTGTATATAAGCTTAAAAAAAGGCTTTCGTTTGTAGCTTTCCCCATCTTCTATATACGCCTCTATACTCTTAGTTACGTGGGGACAAGCCCTTCTGCCCTCCTGCTATCTTGCTGTGAGCTTCCCTAGTCTACGTACCAAAACCTGTCATCTTAAAAGATCGCGCCTACCGGTATGTTTTGACTCCCTAATACCTTAGTATCCTAAATGGAATGTTTTCGGTGCCCGCAAGCTGTAGGTGAAAGATTACTTCGTCTATTGTCATACACGCGTCTTCAAAGCCTCATATTACCCTAAGATGTCGTCTGCCGAATCACGCTGGCTCTCATAGGGTTGCTTTTGAAGTTGTCTCGACATTTATTCACAGCGACACCTTGCCTACTCAACTGGACAGCGGCTCCAACTTCAGCAGGTATTACTTTCAAGCTTTGCCGAAAGCCGAGGAGGGTAATATCCTGTGCTCGACTTTGCGCATGAGCTTGTTAGTCTGCTCCGCGAGACTGAGCGTCAGGATGGTGTGCGGTAATATGCGGGCCAGATGGGGTAAGAAGCCCTTGTATATAGCGAGGAGGCCTTCAGTGCGGATTGTCTTGCCTAAACAGTCGAAAACACCCTTGTACAAGTTGCCGTTTTGGTTGTAGAGGCGGGACATGATCGTGTCTGTGCCGATGTGTTAGAAACTCAAATTTTGTTCGACTTGACTTTACCACGATGAAGCTGGGTCCATAGAAGAGAAAGGGGAGGACCGTACCTGGTGGATGCATGAAGCAGCAGACCACAAAGCCCGAAACGGTACTACTCGCCAAGTGCAGCGGTGCGCCCTCCTCCATGCCCAGGTGCTTCATGAGCCTCCTCTTCGCAAAGAAGTACGTGGGCAGCTGGACAGAGCTGCCGAAGCCCGTACGGATCATCGCGGCGCCCACGCCCCTGTACAGACCGCTCACGCCCTCCGCCTTGTAGATCTGGCCCATGCCGTCGAGCGCGTTGCGGTACTGGTGCTGGGTGCCGACGGGCAGGAAGGGCGAGTAGCTCTGGAGGCGGGTCTTGACGAGGAAGAAGGGCGAGCCGGCGGCGGCGCCAAGGATGCCCGACGTTGCGCCACAGAGCATGTTGATAGCGAGGTTCTGCTTGGCGCCGTCGTTCAACACCAGGGACGCAAGCCCGTGGCGCATTGGCTCGTAGAAGCCCAGCCGGCATCCGTTTAGCAGGATCTGGTAGATGTACGCGCACCCGATGCCCCGGTATAGGCCGCGCACGCCCTCGTTGCGGATGATGACACCGACGCCGTGGAAGGGGCCTCGGTAGTGGTGCGGCTGGTGGCCCTTCGATTGGAGCTCGCCTTGCAGCTGCATTCTGTTTGCGTGATGACCGTCATGTCAGCTCAGCTCGTCATTTCTATTATCCCCGCCCTTGGCCTTCGAACGCTCTTCATGGCCGTGAGGTTGTCCAGCAAGATCATTTCGGGGGAAGCTGCATACCGGATCTTAACCGTCTCGAAGGGGTGCGTGGCCGTGACGGCACCGCAGGCGGCGATACCGCCCGCTATGAAGGCTCTGGAGCTCCGAGTTAGTCGGCGGGGATCTTGTATGCCATTACCACAACTCACCCAGCAGTTGTCGACATAGTGCCGCACCAAGTCCTGCCTCACACGCCAATTGCTGATCGAAACTGTAGAAGAGGGCGAGCGCTACAGGCGAACAATAGAGCAAAGGGTTGAGCGGCCAGAAGCGGTCAGTCTCGGAGAAGGTCAAGAGTCGGACTTGGCGCAGGTTACCGCATGAAGCCGGGGCCGTCTTCGCACACAAACGTAGGGGCTGGGGAATGAGGAAGTACTAGGGAGAAGCGTTGCGAATGAGCGGACGTGATAACTGGTATTAACTGGTATTACAAAGCCATTGTTCGAGAATCTGACTGTATCGGAGAACACAAGACAAGCTTGTAATCAAAGGTCGCGCATCTGATTAATGACGCGACTTGGGGGACTAGACACCCTAAGAATTGAGAATTTCCCTTTTTCTGGCTTTAAGCATCCGAAGCCGCAGCAAGCCCCGGAAAAGCATAGACCACACATTTACACTGTACTTACTGTATCTCTAAAGCTTTTGGGCCCTTGTTAATGCCCGTAACTCCAGCCTACATGAGTTGCCATATGTACGTAATTATAGGTAGTAAGTACTATAAAGACTTCATACCAGCCTTCATGTTAAAGCGTAGCAATCCTACATAGACACTATTCTAATTACAGTGTTAGATAGGTAGTTGCACTTGCAGCCATTGTCCCTTTTGTTGAATATCAAACCTTAGCTGCAGCTTCGCCAAAACTACACTTCTCCTAATCTCGGAATAAAAAGCTCTTCAACTAGTTATCCTCCTTGGTCTTAACGGTGTAGACGCGTATTTGAGATATTCCTGTGTAGAGACAATACGATTTTGTCGAGAAAGAAAACTCCTCTCTGTTCCCCGCAACTGTGAGGTTGAGATACAATAAGGTTAAAATAGATCCAGAGCTCTATTTACTCGCTTTGTAGTCTCAAACCGTTTCTTACACCACATATTGTCTTGAGGAATTAGCAGCATGGCCGAAGTTGTCACGCTTAACCTTGCTTTAGCTAGTGTCCATCAAGTATTTCACACTATGTACGGTGTTCCATCTATGCATCAAAAGGATATATGCCACCTGGCTCGCTCAACTCCTGTGCCCTTCCATACTCATGATTTTTAACCCTATAACGCGCGACTATGCAGTTGAACCTTGATGCTAATCATCTTCTCGTAACCAATCGCCATAAATTATAACCGCCAAATGAGCTTCGACGTGACCTGCTTTTTGCAACTTAGTGACGTTACACCCCCAAGAGAAAATTGTTGCTGTGTTTCCTGGGGATATAACACGTAGGAATCTGCACGAAATAGATATATATCCTCGTCTCACAGATCAAGCGAACTGATACCTAACAGGAGCCGCTCAAGCTCCTATACTTGATTCGGTTCTGCCTGCGCTGCGGCATTCAAACTCCCCATGCCGTTTCTCCTCGTGCTCTCTTGACTTGCACGTGCTGGATTTCCGTCAAACACCCATGGACCGGCATCGTTCCTAGGCGTAATCGGTCCCTCGTGATTGCTCAATACAGCGTTACCAGCAGGTGAAGGCGTTCGTCGGTGGGACGCGTTGGGAATGGCGACAGGGCCCGACATCGTATGCCTTAAAGGGCCTGAAGGTGGTGGAGGCATTCCTGTACCGTCAAAGTGTACGGTGATATCGCCCAAATCTCCTGGATCATCATGTCTTGCATGTGACTCGCCATTTAGTTGCAACGTAGCGGACCGAAGCGTATTTCCTTCATCTGCTGCCACACCTTCAGATTTCTCTTCCGGAGCATCTTCTGATAGTTGCTGCCACTCATCAGAAGGCTCATCTACTTCCGCATCGAGGTCGGCAGTAGCTCGGCAATTCGGACACATGAATATTGGCCACGAAGGCCCGTGCAACATTTCCCGAATACACTTATAATGCCATGTGTGGGAACACGGCGCAACGAAAAGAGATTGACAAGGCTGCAGAAAGATTTTGATTAGTATATGGTAGTAGGGCCTCGCAAAGTTGGGGTGTATGAGAGCATACTGCAATCGCGTTCAAGCAAATCGAACAGTCTTGAGTATGGGACGATGCAGACGTGGATGTTGCTGTCGACGTCAAGTCTCGCAGACGCTTATGGGTTGCCATACTGTTGCGATGTTAATAATCTATCCTTAGGTCCATTTTGTGATGGGGACATAAATGATTTCTTAAGGGCAGTATTGACGATCCTAGGAGAAACATACTTGAAAGTGTTGGGCTTTGCTTGCCAGCCCCGATTTAACTCAACACGCATCTTGACACATCGGTAAATCATCTCCTCACCCCCCTTGAAATCTATTCCCAATTGCACGATATCCCCATCGTTGATAGGATACGGCTTGGACTCGGTTCCGGGAGCACTTAGGCGGATGTGATTTAGAAAGGTGCCCGAGGAGCTTTTGACATCTCTGATGTACCACTTCCCCTTGTCAAACCAAAACTCGCAATGGCGACGGCTGACAACCTTGCTCTTGAAGCCTACAGGCGCCGCTGATGGAGTGTTCATGGGGACGGGTGCATGATTTTCCCGCTCAGAATAACGGCCAACTTTGATGGTTTCCTTGCCGCTGGGTAGGGTACGGGCGATTGGCGTGAAGGATAAAGACGGGCGGTTCGACCGCACATCATAGAAGGCCGAAAGGCGTATCGATGGAAGTGCTTCGGCGGGAGACATTTCGTTTAAAGTTCCTAGGGTTGCTGAACGTGATCTTGTCATGTCGGCGTCGCCTGAAGGCGCCGGGTCGGGGCTGGGGGTTGATGCAGACCTCTCTTGCAACAGAGCCTCAGCAGCGGCCTCACAGAAGCGGGTGCTAAAGCGACGGTTGGTGGGACTCGAACTATTGTTGCTGTTGCTGTTGGTACGGGTGGTGGGAGGGATGGGTTCTACTATTGCGGTGTCTAGCGTTATAGAAGTTGGCTCAGCTAAGTAATCCGCTGCGTCTAGAGCATCAGCAATGGTGGCGGCCAAGGACGAGTCCTCGTGGGTGGAGGAGCGGGCACGGGTGGCACTGCTTCCACGAATAGAAGAGGAGCGAAAGATGGCCCCGTGGATGCTGTGGCGGTTGAGATTGCGAGAGCTGCTGGACTCGCGGGACGACAGCAGCGAATTGCCCGTATAGCTGCGCAGATTAATGAGGCCACTCAGTCGTCTTCGGGCGGATGACGTTGGTGGTGAGGAAGTGGAGGAAGCAAGAGGCTGGAAGATAGTAGGCGACGGGGCGACTGCGGGCTGGGACAACATTTTATCGCTTAGATCTGCCTCACCCCCGTGGAGTAAGGGCCCTGAAGGTCGCGTGCGGGTTGCGTTTTAGGGGAAGTATGGAGGGGCCGAACTGCGGTACGGGGGTCTTACTGCGACGGTACGCGCATGTAAACCGGAAATTGCTGGTACGATTTCCTACAGTACGTCTTCTGGTGTAGGAGACGATATTAAAGTAGAACGAATGGCTGCTTATTAGAGGAAACCTTTAAAAACTAAATTTGTTTTATAAGATGAGTTCTAGGAGGGCGGCAGTTGGATGAGCTGCGACGGGGAGGATGCGCTGAAGTCGTCGAGGGTCTTAGTGCACCACCACCGCCTATTGAGGCGTGCAGACGGGTCTGGACGGGGTCTGGACGGGCTGCTGATGGTTCGATCAGGTGAACAGACTGAGAGGCTGTTAGGCCGGGGTCGAAAGAGGTTATTGACTGCGACTAGCCGCATAAGATAGCGGCGGTATATGCAATGCAGGTTGTGGCAGAGTCTAGAACCGGAAAACCTGGGGGAAAGACAGAGGCTTGCGCTAGGTATAGGGATATAGGAGGAAGTATAAACACACGAGAAGGAAAAGAGAAGAAGATTGGCAAAACATCCAGAATCTCGAAATCGAGGCAAAAGAAAGGAACGGCTGAGATGCGATAATATATAACTGCGAGAGGTGTACTGTAATTGCGACTAAGGAACAAGGGGGGAATAGAATCCACCGAGGCTCAGATGGTGAAAGCTTATGATGATCTCTCCATCAGGATAATTAAGATTGTAAGCACTTTGCAAATGGCATGTCGCCATCTCGAATAATGAACTTTTAATAATAATAATAATAATACTAGTACTCCGTACTACTAACAGCTGCTGACGACATGGGCTTAATGGAGCAGCTCGAGTGAGACTCCAGTCGCCTTATTTGGCGCAGGTAGGCAAGGTAGGTGGGAAACGCTGACAGTTAGCGGTGCCACTAACTGGTTCAAGGATTTCTAGCAGCCCAGGATAGCACAACCTAAACAATCAAGACAATGTGCCCGCCAGTAACACTGGAGAATACCTTCGCCTTCCCTTCAGTGGGCATCCTTACTAGGGCACAGGGAGGCAACTTGCCAAGGAAGCTGAAGATACTCTCATTTGTTCATCCATGACAAGCATGATTCCCATCCGTCCAGCCAAGTCATAGCCATCTACCATCGCCCTACGCCCGGACAATATGAAGCTACCCAATCGCCTATACAATCTAAACAAAGCCTCCCGGCTAAACCAACGGTACTTGGACGTCAGCAACTATAGTCTTCGTCGACGATATAGCAAGTGTGCTGTCATGTGATAAAACTCATGAGATGAAGATATACCTTAGTATACCTAAGTTTAGGTCAGCAGCATAATGGATGCATTGTTAGTTTGTTTCTATGTGAAACAAGGTTTACACATGAAAGTAGTCAGCCTGCCATCCTGCGCCTTGATCCTACTGCTACCATCTGCTTATGTCTTACTCAAAAAGGAAAGTTTCTAGATTTCTAGCAGTCTAATCCATAGGCTAATCATCGACCCGTCGACCCAATAGCTACTTTCTATGCAAAAAGTAAAATAAGAACAAAAAATTTCCAAAGCACTAAAAGATCACTGGCAGCTCAGCATGGAGAAAAATGTTTCCAATTTGTATCGATCAGCGATCGACCTCAAATTTCGTACAACCCATTCCGTGGTTTGTACTCCATCCTATTGCGTAAGTGGTGATGTCGATCGCTCTACTCAGGGCTGGCCTTTAATAACAGCACACTGTCACCATTCAACTTCATCAGCATGTTTTCTAAAGCCAGGAGGCCCGGCATAGATAAAAGCAATGAAACCTTACTACCATTGCATTGATATTCAATAAGCGATAGCGTGTTGTTTACATGTTACCATAGAAGCCCCCGGTTCCACAGCGCATAGTGCTGTAATATCTGTAATAGCGATCTTGGGGCTGGACTGCCGAAGAGAGCAAAGCTGGGGGGCAATGCCGTGAAGTAATTTTTAGAACAGCGTTGAGATCCAGCTGCGACTGTCTCAGCTTCTCAGTCCACCCCCAGTTTTTAGCTGTCGGTACATCCGAAATCGAAATTAAGCTTTCGGCCTGTCAGCACATCCACATTGCGAAACAAGAAACCACCGTGCATGGCTAATGCTAGTTAATGCTGGTAATGTAGTCCCGCAGATGATTTGTAGTGAAGACCTCAACTTCCAAAATCCTTCATCCGCATAAACCAATCTAACCCCAAACGAAACATTTGGGAACGTTCCAAGATGCTGACCAGATGCTCATTTACGCTATTTACTAAGTAGCTGCCATTCTTTGGCTTGACGCGAGAGATCAATACACCTATCAGTCACACGTATCTTCGACAATGTTATTGCATTAGTCTAGAGCACCAGACTGACTTAAATGCTCTCATATGACAAATATTTAAGCATATAAACCCAAACCTCGACCCTAAGACGAGCTGGATTCTTGATGCCCTCATGGCTATACGACCCCTTTCAAGGACGAACTTAGCCACTCGCTTTCCACAAACACACTGCTGCGAAATTGCCCATATTGTAGCTACTGCGCAAAAGCTGCTATGAGTGATAGCCTCTAGTGGCACTGTACTTAATATCTCATCTAGCAATTGACATTGGCGTTAAGATGTTGAATTCGAAGACGTATACAAAGAGGGCAATTGACCATGCTTTAAGTATCCCATTTCCCCATATTTCATCATCCATTCTCAGCTGTGTGTAACTTAATACTCGCAGCTTAAGAAAGCTGCGAGGCTCTCCTGCGATGACAACATTTGACTTTTTATTGCGATAGCTTGAAGGGCTTCTAATTATCTTTAAAGATTGCAGTTAACTCCGCCAAGCGTAACATCTTGCGATGTTTTAAGTGGAAGATGAGATAGCCGATGGAGCCCTTCAAACTTACCAGGTACAACACCGTTGGCCTTATGAATGAGTATTGTATGGCTGTTAAAATGAATATGGGACACATAAATGATGTTTGCGACCCTCGATGCAATAGTTGCACTGAGATAGGCATCTTAGTGTTATGGCTAGACAAGATAGACCTTCCCGTTGGCTCATTTAATTGAAGCGTCGTATCGATTATGCAGATGATATACCACGTCCTTAAGATCTTGAATGTGTTTAAGATTATTTATTGCGTATATAACCAAACCATAAGTCTACAATCTCAATAAGTGGTTGACTAGACTTACATTACATAGGTAAGTTAGCCTATAAAATATTTTGTACTGTACGAGGAGTAGCACAGACCACTTAGCAAAGCAAACCAGCCGCTGTATCTCATCATTAGCGTGGACCGATAAGACTGAGTGCGACTGGATAAGGAGTCCATCTTTCAATCGTCACTGCAAATCTCTCCCTCTTCCTTGAGGCTTCCACCACGTCCCGCGCCAAGTTACATAGGACGACGCGTGTTCTTTTCGTTATGTTTCGTGCTTATACATCTAAGCACTTGGTCAGAGGCCTTGCCTCGCCTGTGCGTGGATGGACCAGAACACACCGTCTACCACCAAATCGGACCCTTGCGACAGTGAAAGTTCCAGATGCCAAGGTAGCCCAACACCTACGCTGCTCGCCGTTGAATGATTGCCTCCTAACACATTTTTAGGAGCCTACCGAACTTGACCGGATAACAACCCTTCCAAATGGCGTTCGCGTTGCATCCGAGGCCCTTCCCGGGTCCTTCTCTGGTGTTGGCGTGTATGTCGAGGCCGGGTCGCGTTTCGAGACTCCCCAGCTGAGCGGTGTGAGCCACATCATTGATCGCTTAGCTTTCAAGTCTACAATCAATAAGGAAGCTGAAGACATACAAGAGGCTGTCGAGTCTCTCGGCGGCAACATACAATGTGTTTCATCTAGGGAATCCATCATGTACCAGGCCGCAACCTTCAACTCGACAGTTCCCGTCGCAACCGAGCTCCTCGCCGACACGATCCGAAACCCTCGTATCACCGATGAGGAGGTAGCTCAAGAACTCGCTACTGCCGAGTATGAGATTACCGAGATATGGAAAAAGCCGGAACTCATTATACCCGAGTTGGTCCATATGGCAGCTTACAAAGACAACACTCTGGGTAACCCGCTGTTATGCCCCATGGAACGCATACCCCAGATCGACAAGTCGGTCATCAAAGCATATAGAGATACCTTCTACCGTCCAGAACGAACGGTCGTTGCTTTCGCTGGTGTGCCTCATGCCGAAGCTGTGCGGTTAGCGACTGAGTTTTTTGGTGACATGGAAAGTACCCATCAACCATTATTATCGAGATCCGGATCAGAAACATCTATAGATTCGTTATCATCTACTGAAAGCGAGTCCTCCGCATCGTCGTCCTTCTCGTCATCAATCAACTCGCCTCAGCAATCGCCAGGTCTGTTTTCTAAGATACCCCTTTTCAAAAACCTATCTACTTCCGTAAGCAGAGGCGCCGCGGTCCTCAATACAGCTACCATACCAACATTAGAGGAATTATCTGCTCCTGCACACTACACCGGCGGTTTTATCTCACTTCCCACTCAGCCACCTTCTTCAAACCCCATGCAGCCTACTTTCAGTCATATTCACCTGGCATTTGAAGGACTGCCTATAGCTTCTGAAGATATATATGCACTTGCGACGTTAAATACTCTTCTTGGCGGCGGCGGCTCATTTTCTGCCGGAGGTCCTGGGAAGGGCATGTACTCTCGACTGTACACGAATGTTTTGAACCAACACGCGTGGGTCGAGAACTGCATGGCCTTTAATCATTCCTACACGGATTCGGGGCTGTTTGGAATTTCTGCATTATGCGTGCCCGGTCGTACCCAGCATATGCTAGATGTAATGTGCCAGGAGCTCAGGGCGCTTACCCTAGAGACCGGGTTTTCAGCACTCGGCGAGGTTGAAGTCCAACGCGCCAAGAATCAGCTTCGATCAAGTCTACTGATGAATCTCGAGAGTCGCATGGTGGAGCTAGAAGATCTGGGCCGACAAGTTCAGGTTCACGGCCGCAAGGTGCCGGTACATGAGATGTGCCGCAAGATCGAGGAATTAACCATTAAGGATCTGCGGCGTGTCGCGAAACAAGTCATCGGCGGCCTCGTTCAGAACGCAGGAAAGGGTAGTGGAGCTCCCACCGTTGTGATACAAGAAGCAGATGCGCCACACTTCACCGCGAAGCCGATGACCTGGGAGGAAATCCAAGACAGGATATTTCGATGGGGCCTCGGAAAACGGTAAAGACATCCCATGTCATCTTTTTGATTAATGGAGTAGTTCATGTCCATAAACTCCCTACTACATATGTCACACAGGAGCAGTGAAGTGTAAGAATCAAGTGTAAAAGGACCAGCAAAGGCATGGAATTTATGAGGGCTTGATTGCCCGTGTATATACCTCAAACGTGTAACAATAGTATTAACGAAGAAATGGCATATCTCGTGTTAATAGACTCACAGAAAGCAAAACATTAGAGTTAGCCTAACCTATTCTTGTCTAATTTTTCGTTTACTTTCATACTCCCAGAGTCCAACTTATCGAGATAAAGAGAGTGATCACCCACAGCGAGCGCTCTGAAGCATAACGAGGGTGCCTCTGTTAGAGTGGACGAGAAGGAACGAAGCCCACCCTATGACAGAATGCTCCATGCTGAACTCTTGAAGACAAGTTTATTAGCTGCAACAAATTTATTACCAGTTTGTAGTTCTACTATAGACATGCATTATCAGAGAATCGCGACAATCACCTCCTCTCCAGCGACCTAACGATCCTCTTCTTGCCCCCTGCAACCCGTACGTGGACGTGTTTCCCTACGACCCGGCCACGAGTTTTCAGCCCATCGATTTCCGCCTCACCCGCCTCCGAAGCCGGAACAGCTATCGTCCCGGTCGTGCCCTGGGGCGCATCAACCATGACGACGATATTGCCACTGGAGTCCCTGTCCCAACTAACATTCAGGGCTCCAAACGGCGTGGGGACTACACCCTTCGCCCAAGTGATATCATTAGTGACGACGGGGTGAACCGCCCACTCAGCAAACCCAGGCTTCGTAGGCTTGACACCCAGAACATATGTGGTCAGAAGGGGCGTAACGCCCGTCGACCAGCCGTGGGCAAGACTCGTGTCCCCCGCCTCGTACTTGGACCCATCAGTCCCGATGCCCTCCCAATGCGTGATGCCTGGGTCCTGGCTCGCCATCCATCCCCACGTGCGGCGGATGAGGTCGACGGCACCGGCCGCGTCCCCGCTCTCGAAGCGCGCCGCTCCCTCGAAATACGAGATGAATGCGTACACGCGGTCCGAGAACCCGGCGCCCAGGGCCTCGCCGCCGGCGTCGTAGAATGCGTTCCCGTAGGGCCGCGCATTGCTGCGCGCCAGGTAGTCCAGCGCGGCCGCGGCGGTGGTCGCGTTCGCGATGCCCGCCAGCACCGCGAGGCTGTTCCCATCCTGCGCGTGGGCCTTGCAGCCCGAGACACTACACTTCCGATCGAAGAACGCCGACACGGACGGGTCCCACAATGTATTCTGGAAGCCGGTGGACACGGCCGCCGCGCGCTCACGCCACCTCGCCGCATCGCTAGCGTGCGAGGACAGGTCTGCGAGGTCCGCGGCCCGGTGCAGGGCCAGCACGTATAGGGCGCTGTAATACGCCGCCGAGCCATCGCGAGGCAGGAAGGCGAAATCGCCGTACCCGTCTTGGCGAACGAGCAATTTTGTGGTTTTGTCTGTGTGCGCCGGGTAGTAATTGTCCAAAACATTGAGCAAAACAGCGTAGTACGTATCGATGTACGAAGTGTTTCCCTTGTAGAACACGTAGTCCCAGCTGCACGTGACCCAGTACAGCGGGTAATCGAACAACGCAAGGGTGTAGTCGTTGATACTGGCGGGCGGGATCCATCCGTCGGCACGCTGGTGTTGAGCCAAGTCCTCAAGGACGTTCAGTGTCGCCTCTGGCACGTCGTGTGACAGGTAGCTCGTCAGAGCTGCGACCGCCAGGTCTCCCATATACGGATCGCGATCGCGCTTAGCACCGTCGTGGAGGACAAGTTTGCCAAGCAACGAGGCACTAGTTGCACCACGCGGCTCCGTGTTATTCGCGCTGAAAACAGCCGTGCCCATCTCGGCCGTGTAGGTGCCGTCGAACCACCATTGCGTCAGGTTCACATCCGAGCACTCAAACCACCCCGTGTACGTGTCCGGTGTGCCCAGGTATCCGGTCCAGCGCAGGCTCGCGGACGCAATCCTCACTTGTCCGTCGGCAGACGCATACGGTGCGTCCGTTGGTAGGGCGTCTAGCGAGATCCGGACATACCGGAAGGCGTGTAAGCCATCAGAGCAGACACTGCTGTCATATTCACAGCCCCATTGATCTTCCCAGGTGTATGGGTTGTTCTTAACTGCGATCTAGAAAAATGCGTGAATTACTGTCCTCGCTTCTTGGATCTAAATACTCAGCAATAAGCCTCTTACCTGATCCGTGCCTGTTGTGACAATTTTAGGTGGATCCTATGGGTTCAAATTAATTCATCTTTCGAGCTTTCACGTATTATGTAGGAGTGATGAATTGTAATCTTCAGCTGAAATCAGGATTTCACATACCCCTTGTGCATTATCTGAGCGTGTAAAATCACTGCGATCAGTGAGGTACTCGAGGGACTCCGAGAACGCCAGCCTGATCCCAGGATTGCCCTGAGACCCATTGGTTGAACCTGCAAATTCGAGTAGCAGCTGGCCGACAACGTTTTGGCCAAAGTCGATAACGAGCGTCGTAGTTTGATTCGAGCTAGCAGCGCGGTTGAGGACAGTGGTGGCAGCCCCCGTGACCAGTCCCTCGGCATCGGTTATATCGCCTTGTGTGTAGTCTGACAATATTGTCGCCGGACGCACAATGGTACTGTTCGGCGCCCGCACATATTGTTGCCAAGTGGGCGGATCTTGCGCGACTGTTGGCAAAGGCAACACGAAAGCCGCCAACCAAAGAACTACGGTGAGTGAGCGTGTGAGCATAGCGTCTCCAAGTCTGGCCTGTCCCAGAAGCAACCAGTAGGATAGTAACCGAATGTAGACCACGAGCAGACTAGTGAAGCGCAAAGGATAGAAAGAATATAGTGCATCCACCAAGAAGACCAAACATTCAATGCGACGTCTTCATATAAGAAGCGACCCCTTAGCTGTATATAAAGAGCTACAATTTCGCCTCAGCCTCTATACATCCTGGCCCGGAGGTAATGCTGACTTTATGCCTTGTGACTTCTCATACGAGAGGAGAAATGAATTTAATTACAGCAAAGCATTTACTTACGACACCCAAGAAACCAGCCCAGGAAGCAGGCGGCCGCACAAGCTCGGCATAATGATAACCGACTTCTCGGGGCTCGAGGGCTCTGATGCTTGAAATGACACCCACAGCTGCACGACAAGCTCAACCCCCTGACGTATAGGGCAGGTCGAAGGCCGGTCGTGTCCCGGACCGCTGCTTGTTTGCAACTGGCTGGGCCGAAGGTACAGTAGTCGGACCGGGGGTGCGAGATTACTCGTCGATCCTGCTCCTTCTCCGCATTATGGGCGCTGAACAATAATGATGATGGGGATGTAGCTGGTTTTCCCCGGCTGCCATGGCTGCAGTCAAACCCCTGGATTTTGAGTGCATGGGGTGTCATCTGCATGTACCGCGGAGAGATTATTAATAGATTGCTCTTTCGTGCTTTACGAAACGCTCCAACTCGTCGCTGCTGACAGTGAACAGGGATTTATTTGTGGGCCACAACCATAGCCAAAGCCATAATCAGGCAAAGCCACAGCCATAGCCACCTACAGCCTTTTCGGCTTATATTTGATTCGAGCCCGGTAAGCCGGCTATCTATCTACAGCTAACCACACCTACGGTATTCCAAACGACGGGTGACATGATTAGTCTATTCAAGTAAACATAACCGCATAAGGGCGCCTCGAGTTGTAGACATTTCCCCTTGATTTCTTACTCTACTTTCCATACTATTAACATTAGTTCTTTATATACACGTACTCTGTGTCTTGATAATATTTAGAAAACCTCCAGTCGTCTGTAGACAGGGAACGGGAAGATTATAGTTGCTGTTAAGGCTTAAGGTACGTTTACCTACAAACAGGCCAGCGCTGTTAAATTCGAACATAAACTTGTATTTAGTCTGCAGAAGGGCTACCCTTGGGTTAAATTTTATTTATATCTGCGTATTGACAGTTTGTAAATACTATTAGTTAATGTGCCTTTTCAAGCTTTTGGTATTTACTTAGGTTTATATATAAGGCGCTGTTTAAGCTCCCTTGCTGAAGTTACATTTTTTATAAAGACGTAACTAGCTGAGTATAAAAACTTGGCCGAGTCCTTTTGTTATCATCAACAGCTCTTACTTCGCTCTTTCACTAACACCCCAGTTAAACTTCACTCTTCCGTCCAGACCAGAGAAGGAACTACTTAATACTTTTAGTACGCGACCAATTGACGACCTAATTATCCAAAAATTCGACACTATCTCCTCTAACTAATTCTCCACATACCCAAACAAACCCGCCCCATGCTTAAAGTGCAAGGAAAAGCGACCTAATGGTCAATTATGCCGGATGTTCGGAAGTTTTTATAATCGACGAGAAAATGAGAACGCGAATTCTGGAATCAACAGATCAGTACTGGAGCTTGCAGTACGTAAGACTCGAGCAGCGCGCTTGTCACCATTATCGCAGGGAAAAAAGGACGATTGTCACCGTGCTACCCTCATAGAGAACAACTCAGCAACACACTCCTTAATACGACCGGCTGACGACAACGAAGGAGGCAAGTGGGTCGGGGAGCTCCGTATTGTTGATGAATCTCAGTGCTACTGTTGTACCAGGGACTGCTTATATATTAACGGCCGCGGTGATAGCAGCCTGTACGGAGCGAGGTATGATGCCGGCTTTTGGAATAAGGAAGGTTTCTACTAGAATTCTCGTAGCTCCTGTAATTACTGCTGCTGCTGCTACGAAGGCAACTATTACCTTCACCCTTCATAGAACCATTATAATGACGGCGACGACACCCTCGTTGAAATCGAGTTTAGTTTAGACATGTTCTAGGCCTGGTGAAACCTTAGCTAATTTCAGCTATGGGGAGGGGTGGGGGATATATTTTTCTCATTTAATGCCACTTACCTCCTCTTTCCTTCTCCCCGTCTTCCAAGCCGAGGCCAGTGCTACTGTCGATGTCTTTCTCGACGCGACAAAGCACCGGTAGAGGACCGGTCGAATTAGGATCAATGTACGCCACTGGTTACAACAGACTCCTCCTATCTTATCATTGGCTCTTCACGGCGACGAAAGTTGACGTCTTGACCTATACTCTAGAACTCCCTCCTATCTTCTTGGTTGTTCTTTATGACTCTACTATCAGAGACTGCCGAGTATAGTATACGTACAAGGTTATTACTTTGTATCTCGCTCTTATGTGCATCCCGCATTGACAACCGGAGTCGTACTGGCTTGTTTCTAGGTAATTCCTTTATTGTTCTTTATTATTTATTTAATAAATTTTATTTTATTTTAAACAAACGCACTTAGCAATTCGCCGCTATTTTTAATTTTACATTATGGCTAAACCTTAGACCAGCTTAATATCCGCCTAACTAACGTTCTTATAGACTCTCATTCAAGGCTTTAGACCAGCAAGTGTTAGACGATATTCACTTTTTCATGATATAGAGCTGCAACAATATACTGCTGCGCTACTAGAGTAAGACGTTATTGCGCTGAGCATTTTACTATCCGGGGTTGTTGATAGGTTATAACCAAAACTTGGAGATTTCCTTACTCGAAGCACTTTAATAAAACACCATCCCTGTCGCTTTTGACCTACAACGTCGATGTTTTCAGTAGGGCCTAGCGGAAATTTTAGCATGTAGTCACTTTCAACAATCCTGTGTATCTTTCAATCACAAAGTGGATACAATAAATCATTGTACGGGTGACGTGCCGAGTGTTATAACCAAGTCTAGGCAGTTGCAGGGATAAGCGGATGAACCCAGCTTCCCTCTTATCCTAGAATATCCCAACACTATAATGTCTACGTTGCAGAAAAAAATACCATTAAGTGTGGTTTAGCGCAGCGATATATAAAATTAAATTGCAAGCTGGAGCCTTTTCGAGAACACATCTGTAGCAACGGTTTTTCTGTCTGGCCTTGTTTTATGAAGAATTGCACTTCTGTCATTGTGAAGGATATCTCCTTAGCTTTTGGAGTTGAATCTTTAATTGCGCGTTTATGTTGCGGAAACAAATAAATCCTAATATATTATGTAAAAGCAATATCTGGCACAGATTGGTGCATTAAATAGGATTTCTTGTACGAGTAAGCTTGCCCAGCTCACCTCACTCTATCTAGAACTTAATTAGTCTGCTAGATTATTTTAATATAATTCCGCCTAGCAGGTTTGTTAAACCTACAAAGCTGACAAGAAGGGAGACAGTATACTGATAGGACAAGCCGTGGCCACTAAAATTGTTGCACTTCACTACTTACACTTTTATAAAAACACCACCACTATTTTTTTAGGCCACAGTTTGATAGAACAATATAAGCTTGACAAAACGTGATGGTGTCACTGTCTTGCGAGGATACGTCCGCTTTTTCGTATATTGTCCTATTTACATATATGCCACCGCAAACCACAGTTTCATAATCCCATTAGACGGGAATACCTTTAGAGACACTTTACTCTCAACGTTTAGTTTACGTATACAATGAAACTTCTAACTTGTATTCTCTTAAGCTTTTAAATAGTTCGGTCGATTTTATCACAGCTAAAGCGTAAACATATTCTAGATTTTGTTAGGTACCGTGCAAGATATTTCAACGCGGGTGACGAGATTAGTTAGGTTGTTTACGGCTCGCACTGTTGACACATCATAAAAATACATCACACGAAGAATGAGTTTTTTTGGAACCATTTCCAGGAGAAGACAGCGCTCCCGCAGACTAGTATTAAATGCTTAAGCAATCGTTTTTACGGTAATTTCATGGGACCCAGAGTCCCTCTATTACTTTTCCCACCAACGCCGTAAAACAGGATAACTACTCATGCCATTCATCTCAATAGTGAAGCCGACGACTACCATTGAAGCGCGACTTGTGAAATATGCGCCTGAAATCATCTTTTTTGCTTTTAGAGACTACAAAGGGTGGGCTATTGCACCTTGGACATCCTTTTGGACATACTGTACACGTTATTAGCTTGTATTCGAAGACTTCGATCCGAACTCCAAGGGAGACTTACAAGTCGTAGAAAGCAAATTGGCTGGGTTGGCTACCAAATTCGTATACAAAACGAGACGCAAGATAGCTTCCAAAGATCGCTCGCAGATATGTATCTGGTACACGACTGATGATGGTGTCCAGCCCAATTTTGTCTAGCAGAAGCTTTGGTAGAGCGTCGGCAAGTACAGATCGTCGGATCTTCTCATCTTTCCAGAGATCAGACTGTTGCAGCTCTTCGTCAAGCTCTGTAATGGAGACAGATAGTTTGTCGGAAAGTACTGAGCGGGGTATACCGGTCGCTTCATGTTCTCTCCAGATTGCTTCGAATTCGAGACGAGCGTTACCACATATTGTTTCTTGTACCTGTCTCACATATGCCTTATAGAACTCAGGTGCCTGACCGTCTTTGTCGCAGCACATATTATCTTCGAATTCTTTATCGTCGAAGCTCAGAGATGCAAGGACCTCAAGTGATGATGATGTGACACCACCCTTATTCGCCGACGCGTCTTTGAAGAGCACGCAGCCGGCTTCCTCCAAACGCAGTTTAGCGTCTTGAGTAATGAATAGGTTGGCTCCTTCAACAATATACGGTATTCTGGTCCTGCCATCCTTAATAAGCCTGTTGACCGTCGAAAGGTCAATGGATTCGGGCCGACCACCGCAGGGTACGAAGCAATCCGCCAAGTCAGAGTCTCTCAGGTGGAAGAAGTTACGGAATGAAGTGCCATTACCAACAACTTCGCCGGTTGGCAGTCTGACGTTTGAATCATCACACAAGACTCGATAACCGTCCTTTGATAGCTTAGAGGTATCAAACTGGGAGATCATAGCACGACTCTTAGCCAACCGGAGCAGCTCATCCTTGTTGATACCATTTGGATCAACTAGAACGCCTGAACCATCCACTATAGCAGTGTACTTCTCATTACTGAGAAGTATTTCATTGCTTCCCAGGTCGCCGTCAGGACCACCGGTCTGCATCTTTCTAACCGTGGCAGGGTCTAGCTTCAATTTACGATAGATGCCTTTGACGTACTCCCTCACTGACAACGTAGTCATGCCATATACGTCATGTGGGATACCACCGAGCTTTGGAGACTTCCCTGTAAAGAAGGACTTCCACCAAGGAGCACCTCGGAACCGGGCATGCTCCGTGGCCCAGTCCACCAGGTCAGCCGTGTTTTCGTCCGGGCCCATGAAGAGAATCTCTTGTTTGCGGTAGAGGTCAACGATGGGATTCTTGATACCAGGAGTTTCAGCAGGGAGCAGAAGGTCTAAGATACTGTCGATGTACTTTTCGAATGCTTCGCGTGCTCGGTCTTGCTGCTTTGCATCAAGCAGAATTACACCCTTGGAGCCACCTTCTGGGATATCTTTGTTCTTGCGTTGCTGGGTACTTGCAAGGCCATAATTTTCATCGAAGAGATTCCTTGCATTAATACTAAAGGCCTCCTTGCTTCGAGATTTCACGATTCTGATACCTCCGCGGGCTACGTCCTTAAATCGGAGATGGAACCCGCGTGCCTCTGCACTGATAACAAGGAACATGCCGTACAAGGGCCGGGGATATTCTGATTCTGGAAGGAAGGATGGGTCAAGACGAAAGCTTAAGGCAACTTTTGTAGGTGTGAAGTAATTCGTCTTCAGGATAGCATTGTTGAAGATGCGAAAGGCTGTCATGACCATTTCCTCGTGTTCGTTAGACACCTCTCGGCTAATTTTCTCTTTAAGTCGGGCATCTGATAGGATATCCACGGAAGGAGTGGGAGCGATCAAATGCCGTTCAAACCCAGCACCGACAGCCAGATGAACACTAGCAAAGGCAGCATACAGCGATCTTACTAGCTCCGGGTAGGATGAGATGATCTCTAGTATGTAATCGGGAGTAAAGGTTTCGGTACGGAGACGACGCTTAAGCTTGGAGAGCATCTCTGCGTGAGCCGCATTTGTAGCGTTCAGGGCTTGTCTGATGGATGTGTATTCTGGACCTAGACGATTGAGGAAGTGCTGGACAAAGACCCAGACACAGTGGCCGTAGATGGTTTCCTGAAGACTCAGCTGCCCGGATGCAAATAGAGGATGAAGCTTATTCTGAGGGATGCAGTATAGGAGGGAGATCTCTTTGGTGATCTGGTGAATGGACTGGTCTATAGGCATAGACTTAGGTTCCAAGTTCGTTGCTGGTTTCAAATAGATACTCATGACGGTGATGCCGTTTGAAAACTGCTCGACGTATTTTCTCGAGCTAGTCACACCGTAATAATGATATAAGTCGCTGAGAGCGCTGAAAATACCCCGGGCTGAGCGAGAGCGGAATGCCACAACGAGACGCTTCTCCTCTGACTCTTCGATATCAAATACTTCGATAACCGGCCCCGTGCGGCTAACAGTCAGCTTGATAATGTCGTGATAGATCAGCTTAGTATTCTTTGTTGCCTTCGTCAGGAACATTCTGTCACTGATAACCTCGAGACGAGTCTCATCCGGGTCAGGTCTCGGGTCTACAAACTGACATTGGTACACGAAGTAGCAACGTAGAGAAGTCGTTGATGAGCTGTTGCTAGACAAGGACACAGGTGAACGAAAGGTTTCGACCCGGAACCTCTTGTTAGGGTCGGTATGATCAAGGTACTTCGCCTCCAGCCTGTTTTCGTACCGCGGGCCTTTCAGATTGGAGAGTCCAGGGACGCTTGTATCAATGTAGATGGCATGGTCTACAGCTTCCATATCCAGCTGGATCTCCTCGCGTTTATCCATGCGGGCATGGGCTGCAATTTTGGCAGCATACATCGAGGTGATATTAGTTGCAATAACCTCAACCTTCTCCATCTGGAAGTAGACATCGTCGATACCCAGCTCATTGTAGAACCAAGATATCTGCTCATCAACGTGTGAAGCTGGAATCCAGTCTTGCTTCGTGATAATCTCTTTCACTACGGTTTATTAGCAACTTCAAACTAAGTTTCAACGAGTGAACTGGTAGAACAAACTTACCCGCCTTCATCTGTTCTGCCTTTCCTTTGAACTCCGGTGCGATATATCCGACGGTGGCAGACCGTAAGACTCTGTGTCCGTTATGTCCATTTTGCCCGTTTGTTCCATTGCTATCGAGCGGAACTGAGAAATGGGTGGGCTGTGGTGAGGGATGGCGGGATGGCTGCTCATTCTGGAGCTTGCTTAGCAGCTTATTAGTAGGAGCCAGAGCCTCGGATGAAGCTAAGTCTGTGGAGGTCATGATTTCGCTCTTGACTAGGGAACCCTGTAGAGATACCAAGGGATCTATATAGTCAGGAAACCTGTCAAGAATGAACTCAGTTGTCTGGAGAGTTAACGTCTTCACAATCATGATTGAAACGAGACGAGGTTGGTTTCCAAAGTCAAAGAACCGGGGAAAACGAAGAAATAAGAGAGGGAATGGGAGACGAGTTTAAGGTTATATGCCAAGGGGATACGGGAGCCATATCAGGGAACCCGAAAGTGGTAAAGTGGTACGGCCTAACATGGCGCGTGACATGATGGGCAGCGCGGAGAACCTCATTGCGAAGTACCATGGGTTATCTTCTCCGGTGTCAATGCGCTCTAGCAGTTGAAGTCGAAGGACACCATTGGAGCAGATTTTGGCATGCTTGTGGTGCAATGGAGTCAATGGCGATCTTGAGGGCGTTTACACCCAAGGGGGTTTCCATAACGGAGTATGCAGGGCCGCGTAGCACATGCAGCATCGCGGGAAAGCCAGCTCAGCACAAGAGGCAGCCAGGTAGAAGCCAGATTCGGGGAATTATCATATGTCGAGTGCCGTCTGGCAAGAGACGGGATTGGTTTTCGCCTCACCGCTGGATTGCTTCAAGAGCACTAAGGGGGCGTGTGGAAAGTTGTGCTTCTGATAAGGGAAACAGACCAAACAGGCTGAACAGCGAAGAGACTTACCGACAGATAGTGATATATAAAAAGGGGTCTGCGGTGCCGAAAGGCAACGGGAATGGCAGAGGTCCACAATATGGGAGCACAAATGGCCAATCCGCAGCAGAAGAAAGGTCGACAACTTAACTTTCCGTAATTGGGCAAGAAGATAGGAGGTACGTGCAAACTTGCAGAGCAGGTTGGTTGTCAACGTTGATGAGCTGCAGCTCGAGGAACGTGTCGATATGGTCACCAAAGACAGGCCGTGGCGTTTTGGATGGAGGGGTTAAGAATTATAGTGGCTCCGTGAACTTCAAAGTTCAAAAGAAGGTGTTGGTGCTAGGGATCAGCAAAGGGATGTAGCGATACAAATATTCAAAATTGGATCAAAGGTGGTGAATGAAGTTTGGACAGGCACCTGAGGTAATGTGTATTGTATATTGTGTGTATTATGGATTATTGTGCCTTTAGAGGTAGGTGAAAAGCAGGTTGGTAGATAGGGAGGTATGATGACGCTGGAGCTCAAAGCCGAGATAATTGATAGCTGAGTTGGCCCGATGTCCTGAGTAGCACAGCCCTGCGCTCTCGTATGAATACTGGAGACTTGGAAAAGACGGCTCGCCCCCCTGGCCAGGCAATTCGAGGTACTCACAACCTGGGCAGGTATGTATTGATAGCTTTGAACGCCTTCGTGTCTGGGTGTACCGTAGGCGAGACCGAAGCGCACCCAATAGATAAGAGCAGGAGTGGTGGGCTCGGAACGAATCACAGCAAAAAGTTAGGCTGAGACTTAGCCGATAATAGACGGTTGTTAAGAATTCGTGCACTCGTCCATGATATAGGAATGAAAAGCACCACAGATGCAACCGGTGCGTTTGAGAAAAGGGGAAATACTAGTCACTTATATACAAGAATTTGACAAGCAACTGACAGGACAGAATAGAAGAAAATGGAGCTTCATTTTGTCACTTACTCCGACCGAGAGAAGCAAGTTCAGTCTTTCCACAGTAAGAGCAACAACCCTGTGGGCAATGATTCCCCATACCAGTACTGTACGTCCCATACGGAGTACCCGTAGCCCGAAACGAAAAAAAAAAAAAAACTCTTAGCTCAATATGACAAACTATGAGAAATTGTCATACGCTACTAACTAAAACAGGCTGTGGGCAGTGCTGCAATTGGCCCAACTAGATGGTACCTGAAAATCCCCACTCGCAGCCGACCTACAGCGAGCGTGCCCTTGAACTATGATACCATCCAGCTGCATGGACTACTGCATGTGCTCTCTTGATTTTGCTTCCAATCGAGATGCACGACATGAAGCAATGAATTCTGTGGGAAAGGCTCCGAATGTCTGCTGAGAGCTATATCTGTATAACGCTGAGTAGGTACCTAGACAGCTACCTTTTACCTGGATTGTTCACTTACCTATCTGGTCTAGGCGTGGGCTCACAATGGATGCCTTAGGTACCTATCTTAGTAATAAGTCTACAGTAGGTGCTGTTATCATGTGGTCTACAGCAAACTCACCCGAAACTGATTATTGCAGGCCAGATGATACCGACCTCGCCGACCTTACCTAAGGCAAGGCCAAGTCAGATATCATGTGTTCCTCGAGTAAATTGTGTACTTTGAATACAAACCTGTAATAGCCAAGTGGTTTTGAATATGAGATAATGAACAGGTCTATAATCGGGGCCTACGAACATCGTAGTGGGACACTACTAGGTAGTTCTAGTACAGAATCATCTAATGTTCGTAACCCATTGACTAGGTTTTCTAATTTTTACGTACTTGAACAAATCGAGACACTCTAAGAACACCGGTCGCGGTTATTCAAGGCGACATGTGTTTAGGTGGCATACGCAGGTACGTAATTGACAATACGGTACATGTATACTGTACTACTGCTACTGACCGTTGTATGTTGCAACTATCGCCTCTGATACGTCAGCAGAGGCTCCTGTCACCCCTGTTTGGTGAGGCTATGTCACTGGTTACAGCATTACTCGTTTCCTCGTGTTCCTCTCGCTTCCAGGATTCAATCACTTTATAAACTGATCTGCTACGGCGTTTCTTTTCTTGTCCTTGCTTATCTTTGCAATCTGAGGTGAGACGTCCACAATTGGGAACGGTATACCATGCGCCACTAGAAGTTTTAAGATAACAAACCCTTGTGAACACATTCAGCGGCCAGGTCGATCTGGGGCTGGTGCACTAGCAGCGTGCTTGATTCAAGATAAGAGTTTGAAACAAGTCTTACCGCCTCTCTGGTTCGGCGTCGCTGAATAATCGTTCATAAAATCAATACAACCCATGAACCCCTTGCAGTGTGCTCTGGCGCGATCTTCTAATAATTATCTAATTGCTTGTAGCTTTCCATTATATACGTGGCTTTGAAATAACAGACTCCATGGGGTTGGAGAACCGGCCGGCCAGTGGCACTAGTGAACGCGTGCACGATGGCTCTAGAAGCAGCAAAATCTCAGATCTTGTGATAGGTGTGGCCGCACCCAGGCGGATTAGTCTTATCCCTCTCAGGCATAGTCAAGTCGTGGCCCGGTATGCATCGTGAAGCAAGTGACTTGTCTTTGAATTGCTTCGGTCCACTTCTGCCCCGCGTTTTCCGAGCAGGCCTGTCGAGTTTGCCCAGCCGAGCGCCGTCGAGTCGTCAAGACCGTGTCGGCACTGTAACCGTGTCCATGTCCAATCACCCTTTTGACTAACAAATTTACGCCTTCCTCACTTTTGCTCCTTACTTTTTGATTTCCCATTACCCCTTGAAATCATTCTATTACCCCCATTTTACTTGATTGTAGCGTCGCCCAACCCCGTACTACGACAGCCAGGTCAGCCGATTGAACGCCAGACAAAACCAAATGTTCCCGTGACGGTCATCGTTTTCAAGGCTCTGAGTACCGTACTACTCAACTTGCTGGGTGCGTAATGGCAACCCCAGATTTGCCCCAGCTGTTACCCATTTCGTTTGTGCCCGTAATGTTAGCCAGAGTCTCATCAAGGTTCTTGTCAATTATCACGAAACACTCTGCGACATGAACGCCATGGAGATTACCAGATTCTTCTCACATACTGTAGTAGAGAAAACCTTGCTTACTGGTCAATTCTTGCAGAACTTGCTCAAGATGTGGTGTTACCTTACGCAGGTCTATCATTTGAAGCCCATCGCAGGATTCACTCTAAAATGGCATGCTTGATATTAGTCTCATTGAATACTGTCGCAATCTCGCAGGGTTACTATTGGGTTGATCCTACAATGTGACATGTTCGGAGCGGCTTACATCTATTAATGTCATCATATATTCACGATGCTCGCAATACTGAGTATCTTCCTGCGTTGCTATATGATTTGATGTTCATGCATATGTAGTACTTAACAATTAGCTAAAGTCTACGGGGACGGGTATCCGGTCGGCAACGCCCACCGATCTATTTTTACCCTACCGCCTCCGAATACCCAGTAGCCTATGCACCAATCCGGTCCAGCTTGGGGCTCCGCCGAGAGGATCGCCAGCTCTCCCGAACAACTCGAAAGAAATTTGCCTGGTCTGAAGTGCCTGAATAGGGGAGCTGGACTTTAAAATGAAGCTATGAGTCCGGGGTACAGATTCATTCGAACCCTGATAAAAACTGACTAAACCTATACTTGTGTGTAACTTTGTGATGTATTCTCTCCTTCAAGGCCAGTATATGTTCCGCCCCTCGTCTTGATACATCATATATCGCTACAGAGACTCCAACAGCATTAGGGTCGGAGAGCGTATAGCTATTAATACCACTATCGTCGGAACGCAAACTTATTTTGATGGCATCCAAATTGAGTATGGCTACACGGCCGACAATTCAAATGCCCTCGCACGACCACTCGTTCATTTAGCCTTACCAAAAAACTGCCCATATACCCGGAGCAAACTTCCGTGAAGCCGACCTTTGAACTTCGCGCGTTCGAGAGGATCTGCATGCATGTTCCGTGGTGTTTTCGAAACCTTCACGGACAAAATGCAAGTTACGGAACCCCAGCGTTGCACTGCAGAGATGATCATCCGAGCCGCTGCTGACGCGTTACACGGCGGATACTACCGATGTCTTGTGAGAAGCTTAACAGAAGCCAAGACTGATATAGATCTTAAAAGTTTTCTACTGCATTAAGAAGTTCGCAAGCAATGACCAGGAGAAAGCGTGTAGAAGCAATCAGAATAACAGAGCTAGCCAAGCGGTAACAGTCATAATAGTTTTGTCTCTACCTGTGCCTTACTTACCTTATGTAAGTGCCTCAGGTAGGCAGGTCTCCACACTCGAGTCTATAGTTGACTACCTATTTAGGCGGGGCCTCTTTGGAGTAGTGCACATTCAGATTCCCCCCGCCGACGACGTGAGCCTGAGACCTTCGGAGACCACTTTTTACCTCTGAGCCTAAGAACTCTTCCTACTATCCTGGACATCTCCATTCCACACTCTCTCTGACGGCACTGGTTTAATACTGCCACAATACCGTCTCTTAATATCCCTTGTCGCTTGAGAAGCTTGTCGATCTAGCCCTAAATTCGTATTTTTATTCCTCATGACCGCTTTAGCCGGTGCTTCTCAGTTTTCGGGCCTTCGCGCTCAGGCCGAGGTCCTTGATAGAGAGGACAGTCTTCGCCATCTTAGAGACGAATACCACATACCTACCAAAGCGGATGTCAGGAGGAAGACGCTTCGGCGAGGGGGTGAGATAGCTGCCTCTTCCAGAGGCATATTGAAGAGTAGCTGAATGAACTTCCGTAGATAGTAGCAATATCGGGCATGTCGATGAAACGACGCCATGCACATATTTATGCGGGAACTCCCTTGGTGTGCAACCCAAAAGAACGGCAACTCGCATCGAGCAGTATCTAGCGACATGGCAAACACAGGGTGTCCTGGGTCATTTCAAGCCGCTCGAAGATTCCCCCCTGCCTACTTGGCTCAACGCAGACGATAGAGCTGCTAAATTGATGGCTCCTGTCGTTGGTGCGGTAGAGTCGGAAGTTGCTGTCATGCAAACGTTAACAGCGAACTTGCATTTGCTCATGTCGGCGTTCTACCATCCAGACCCGAATGGCCGGCATAAGATTATCCTAGAGAGCAAGGCATTTCCGAGTGACCATGTAAGTATCGCTTAATCAAGTCCGTGAGTGGGAAGGTTAATATCCTTTGATAGTTTGCCGTACTGAGTCAAATTAGACACCATGGCCTGTCTCCCGAGACATCTATGGTGACTATTGAATCACCATTTGCCGAGGACCCAATCATCAGTACCTATGATATCCAGGCTATCATCTCAAAACACGCTGCAGACACGGCGCTTATCTTGCTACCTGGAATCCAATACTACACTGGCCAGCTTCTCGACATACCGACGATAACAGCGTTTGCTCGTAAGCAAGGCATCTTTATCATATGGGATCTTGCTCATGCTGTCGGCAATGTGCCTCTTTCCCTTCATGATTGGGACGTGGATGCTGCAGCATGGTGCACGTACAAGTATCTCAATGGCGGACCAGGTTGCATAGGAGGCGCATTCATCCACTCGCGGAACAGTTTGATAACCACCGCAAGTACAGGTAATGAACCTGAGCGAGGATATGGCAACAGGCTATCAGGTTGGTGGGGAAATGACAAAGGAACACGGTTCAAAATGGAGAATAAATTCGAACCTGCCAATGGAGCCGCCGGTTTCCAGCTGAGCAACCCCAGCGTTCTTGACATCACAAGCCTCAGTGCATCCCTCGAGCTCTTTGAACTCGCCGGTGGTATGGCCCCGTTGCGGGAGAAGTCTAAGCGCTTAACGGCGTTTCTAGAGAACTGCCTCGCGGTGATGTCGGATGATGCGAAGAAACTCTTCAGGCTCATCACACCGTCAGATCCGGACCAGCGAGGTGCTCAACTCAGCCTTCTACTTGAAGACGGTCTACTGGATGCCACGATGCATGGCCTGGAAGAACATGGTATCATCGTAGATGAGAGGAAACCCAATGTTGTTAGAGTCGCCCCAGCACCACTTTACAACAACTTTAACGATTGCGTGTCCTTCGTCGAGGGCTTCGAATCAAGCTTACTGGCTGCTAAGAAGGCCAAGTGAGAGTTGGGGGGGGGGGGGGGGGGGGGGGGGGGGGGGGGGGGGGGGGGGGGCGGGGGGGGGGGGGGGGGGGGGGGGGGGGGGGGGGGGGGAGGGGG